>CAUYPK010169285.1:0-24705 GCA_963574355.1 Loris lydekkerianus
GGTGTCTCTCCAAGATTAGACCCCAGCAGGATCACTCTATTGTTGCTGCATCTTTGTAGGGAATGACCCTATGTAGTTCCTCTGGGGCTGCTCTAGCTAGGGAGTTCTGGTTGTGGAAGCAGCTCTGGTGTGTGACACACCCAGATCCAGCAACAGGGCTAGGGGTGGTGTGCCTGGTTCTGGGAGTGCCTGGCGCCCAGTGACTTTGGCACAGAGATCCCAAGGTTCCAGCAGTTTCTGGCCAGGAGAAGGGCTCTGTGCAGAGGCAGGGAGGGCTCCAGAGGGCACGCAGCTACCAGAGTCCCTGGCCAGATGAACAGGCTATTGTGGAGGCTGGGAGGACACAGGAGGGAGGACGCAGGGTTGCGTGGCTCCCACAGTTCCTAGTCAGGGAATGTGGAGGCCTGGTGGGTGCATGTCATCAGTCGGGGGTCGCTGCATAGCTCTTATGGAGGTCTGGGCGGCGCCAAGCCCAGGAGTTTGAGGTTGCTATGAGCTGTGACATCATGGCACTCTACCCAGGGCAACAGCCCAAGGCTCCAGTGTGCCAAAACCGTCTCACTCTGCCCCTAAGGATTAAGGCTGTAAGGCAGCTCAATGCCCGCCTTTAGGCTGCTCAGTCACTAGGTTACATTGTCCCACCTTATCCTTGCTCTGGGACCTTGAGGGTGGAGCTTGCCAGGGCAATTCTTTCACAATGGCTTACTTCGCCCAGCTCAGTGGCTCAGTCTGGGGCCCCAGACAATGCCCAAAGTTCTCCACACTCCCACTCAAGCTCTCCCCAAGGCAGTTCAACTGAGTACCAAGTCCAAGAACACCAAATCAGTTCACAGGTAAGGCCCTTCCGGTTTGCAGTCTCACTGCTGCTTGTACTCATGGTTGCCAGTGTGATTAGGTTGGTGGAACACATGCAACCACTTGCCAGTTTTCCACTGTTTTTGTCCTCCTCTTGGGGTCCAGAAGTCCCTTGCTGGCTCCCTGTATCTTCAAAGGGATAATTATAGGCAGATTCCCACTGGCCAGAGATGCCTGGAGTCCTGTCTCCCCAGACTCGGTATGCCCAGTTGCAGGGAAGCTGTTACTCGGCCACCATCTTTAATCAGGTAATACTTTTCTTATGCCTGGCTGCTTGCAGTATTTTCTCCTTCACATTAACTTTGGCAAAGTTAATTACAATGTGTCTAGGAAATGTTGTATTTGGATTGAGTCTTGCTGGAGTTCTGAAACTGTATACTATCTGAATTTCTGTTTCTCTTGCAATGCTTGGGAAATTCTCCATAATATCTTGGAGTAGAGCATCTGTGCCTTTAGGACCATCCTTTTCTCCTTTAGGAATCCCTATAATTTGGGTATTTGATCTTTTGGTATGATCCCACAACACTCTCAGGGAGTGTTCTGTTCTTGTTCTACTTTTTTTCTGTCTCTTTGGATGCTTGGGATTGTTCAAAAGCCTTATCTTCAATTTCTGAGATCCTTTCTTCTGCCTGCTCAACTCTATTACTGAGGGACTCTGCTGTATCTCTAAGCTCCTTGAATACCTTTTTTACTTCCTTAAGCTCTGTTGTATCTTTTCTCATTATGTCTATACCTTTGGTGACTTTGTCCTTGAATTCATTAATTTCTTGAGGCAACTTTTGAACTACTTTTTGGATTTCTATTTCTATCTTTTCTTCCATTCTATTCATCTTATGCCATCCATAGTCTGAATTCTATTTCTGACATTTCAGCCATTTCTCTGTGGATGGCAGTCATCCCTTGTGGGAATTGATCTACTCTTGATTATTCATGTTGCCAGAGTTCTTCCACTGGTTCTGCCCCATGAGTATTTTCTGCTATTTGGCAGTTAAAACTAATAGGGTGAGACTGGATTTGGGGGGGGGGGGGGCAGGAAGTGGAGGTAACCAGCCCTTTACCAATGAGCTAGGGCTTGTGATTGTGGCTTTTCCCCTGCAACCTTACGAAGGTCCCTTTCAGAGTTGCAGCAAGATGCTCTGAGGCCCTGCTTGGTGAGATAACACAAGCTGGCTCTGTCTTAATGTTAGCGTGCCTCTACCCAATCCTAATGAGTCACATTATTAGGCTGGAATCTCAGCTGAAGAAAGATACAAATACCTGTGGCACCCACCCAGCACTGGCGACAGCTTGAGGAAGAAAATCAGTCCCTCTCTGCAACAAAACAACTGCCATTCAACCTTGGAGGGTCCCTGGGTGGACAGCCCATGTCAAAAGTTCTTATGAGATTGTCCCAGGCAGCACAATCCCTGCTCATGAGAAAGTTTAAAGGGTCTCAAGCAGCCAGAAAGTAGAATCTACAGGCAGTTCCGTCTGGCAAACCTTAGGGGCTGGAACCTGGTCCCCCTCCAGTGGGTAAGGGAGTTAGGAAAGTTCGCTGCCAATGTCAGACCTGATGTGTCAATGCCTCTGCACCCTCCACACATCCCTCTCTACAAGTCCCTCTCTCCCTGCCTCCCCACCCCCCAGTTTCCGTAAGAATCAGTGTTTCTGCACTGCTGTCCAGCAGCCCACACAATGCCTGCCTCTCAACAAATTCGCCAAACACTCTGGGCTCTGCAGTGGGTAGACCTTCAGGCAGCCAGGCTGGGGGAGGGGAAGGGTGAACTGTGTGTTCAGAATTTCCGGGAAAATGTTTGTTCACTTTTATGCCGGGTAGGATGATGCCAAGACTCACAGGTGGAACCTCCCTAGAGCAGGAGGATCAGGGTGTAGCAGCTCTCTTTTGTGGGGTAATGTGAGAAGTCCTTTGTTCCCTTCTCACTTACAGAGGGTGCTCAGTGAGCCTCCTGCTTGGGGAAAGGGTCTCCCATCCTATTGACACTGGGCTTCATACATGATCTTTGTTGTCTTGCTTCCTTTTTCTTGGAGTCGCAGCTTGTCTCAGCAGAGATGATGTGCACTTGTCTATCTTTTCATCCTCAGCTTCCCACCTTCGGCTTCACTGAGTTCACTTCTGTCCCGTATCTCTTCTACTGGACAGGAGCCTCTGATGAAAGTGCTTCTAATTGGCTATCTTTCTCACTGTCTCCTCTAGCTTCTTGTATATAGCTAAACTATGATGAGTTCAGTCATATACTTAGTGGATTAATGCCATTTTCCATTAATAAACACAAAACTTAAATTTGTACTTTATGGGCGGCACCTGTGACTCAGTGAGTGGGGCGCCAACCCCATATACCGAGGGTGGTGGGTTCGGACCTGCCCCTGGCCAAACTGCAACAACAAGAAAAAAATAACCAGGCATTGTGGTGGGTGCCTATGGTCCAGCTACTAAGGAGGCTGAGGCAAGAGAATCGCCTAAGCCCAGGAGCTAAAGGTTGCTGTGAGCTGTGATGGCACAGCACTCTACCCAGGGCAATAAAGTAAGATTCTGTCTCTACAAAAAAAAAAAAAAATTGTACTTTATGTTTATCTTAGTTTGGGCTGCTATAACAAAGTACCTTAGACTGGTGGCTTAAACAACAAACATTTATTTTTTATAGATCTGGAGGCTGAGAAGTCCAAGATCAAGGCTAAAAGATTTGGTGTCTGATGAGCACCCCTTTCCTTGCTTGAAGAGTACAGCTTTCTTGCTGTATCCTAACATGTAGGGGAGCAAGAACATCTCTCTCTTGTCTCTTATACTAATCCCATCATGATGACTCCACATCTCATGACCTAATTACCTCCCCAAAGCCCTCATTTCCAAATACCTTGGGGATTAGGGCTTCAACATAAAAATTTTGAGGATTGGCACAAACATTCAGTCCATAGCGATGTAGATGGAAAATACCATTATATTTCAATATGAAGATTGCTTTATCATTCTTTGAGATGATTATTTCTTGTCTCTTCCTGCCCTGCTTCCTCCCACTCTCAACTGATAACTTTGCTTCAAATCATATTGAGGAAGGAACAGAAATCATACCATCAAATTTGTAAACTGCCAACCTCTACTTCTGTTTTCTCTTCCTTACTTCCTTTTATAACATGTTAAATTTCCTCCCCTCCAGCTCGGTGCCTGTAGCTTAGCAGCTGGGGCGCCAGCCACATACACTGGAGCCGGCAGGTTCAAATCCAGCCTGGGCCTGCCAAACAACAATGCAGCCAAAAAAATAGCCAGGCATTGTGGCAGGCACCTGTAGTCACAGCTACCTGGGAGGCAGAGGCAAGAGAATCACTTAAGCCAAAGAGTTTGAGGTTGCTGTGAGCTATGACACCACGGCACTCTACCCAGGGTGACAGCTTAAGACTTTGTCTTAAAAAAAAAAAAATTCCTCACCTCATCAAAAGGGAGTTTCCACTAATAGTACACTAGATCGCATCACTTTCATCTTTTTAGGCCCTTGTTCCCTCAGTTATCCTTTTTTTCCCTCCTGCAATATCCATTTCTCTGATTCTCTTGTTTGAATTATTACCATCAACATACATGCTCTAGTCCAGTGGTTCTCAACCTGTTGGTTGCGACCCATTTGTTCAATTTGTAACAACGTAGCAATTAGGAAGGTTGAGAACCACTGCTTAGTCTCTCCCACCTTAAGAAAACTCATCCTTGACCCTGTTATCTTCCTCTGGGTAATGGCTTACTCCTTTGTTTTACTTCACAGCCAAATGCTTAATTTTTTTTAGACAGTCTCACTTTGTTGCCCTTAGTAGAGTGCTGTAGCGTCATAGCTCACAGCAACCTCAAACTCCTGGGCTCAAATGATTCTCTTGCTTCAGGCTCCCAAGTAGCTGCGATTACAGGTGCCCACCACAATGCCCAGCTACTTTTTAGAGATGAGATGTTGTTCAGGCTCAGGCTGGTCTCGAACCTGTGAGTTCAGGCAATCCACCCATCTTGGCCTCCCAGAGTACTAGGATTACAGGCAGGAGCCACCTAGCTCTGTCACAGCCAAGTGCTTTAAAGGAGTAATCTATAAATAGTGGTTCACTTGCCATGCTTATATAAATTTTTTTTTTTTTTGTCAAATGAAATACATAATCTATTGGTAACAATTCAAATAATTTTAAAAGGTTTATTCTGAAAAAGTAGCTTGTTACTCCTACCCTCAATAATTTCTCTTTCCCTAGAAACAAACATTTAACTGTTACTTAATTCTATTGATATTTATGCCCATAACTCTAAATAGCACATCAACATTGCTACTTAATAGTTTGGGATCATATTCATTGGCATCTGAACATGAAAAATGAAGGTTTAATTTCCTTTACTACCACCCATCCCCCCTGTATGTACATTCTTGTGCATACACAGACTATTTTTTCTATCATCCCAATATTATAATTTTGGTTAGATTACTATTCGACATTTATATGATTATACATGTCTATATGCTTCATATTGGTTTGCTTCCTGATTTTGATGGAGCAAAGCCACACATAGAACACATTCTCTATCGGCTTTTGAAGAAAGGAGCAGGGAAAGTAAACGGTTTTAAGAAATTATGTATCTGAAATCGTCTTTATTGTACCATCCCACTTAATTTTTTAAGAAGATTTTTTGGAGTAATATTTCAGTTGTCTTTTTTTAGTTGTCCTCAAATGGGAGGGTTGTTCTGAATTACCTAGCCTAGTGTTAACTGAATATGAAAGATTCATGTGTCCATTTTCTATTTTATTACTTTCTTCTTTTATCTTTCGTACTTCTTTCTTATTATTTTGCTATGATTTTTATAATTTTTTGAGATAGTAGCTTTAACTCTTTAATTTTTAGTTTGTCTTCTTTTCTAGTTTATG
This sequence comes from Loris lydekkerianus, assembly GCA_963574355.1. Taxonomy (NCBI): domain Eukaryota; kingdom Metazoa; phylum Chordata; class Mammalia; order Primates; family Lorisidae; genus Loris; species Loris lydekkerianus. The sequence continues at coordinate 5,734 of CAUYPK010169285.1, forward strand.
CATTCAAGATTCTGTTTTTTCTGTGTTGCTATATAGTCACATCCTATACATTTTAATATGTGATATTTCTTTATTCTCCAGTTAAAAAATATTTTGAGATTTTAGTTGTGATTTTCTCTTTGGCCAATAGGTTATTTATAAGAGTGATTAGGTACAAATTTAAAATGATTTTATCTTTCTGGTAAACTACTTTTGATCTCGGTAAAGTGAGCCTTTTTATCTCTGATAATGCTACACACATTTTAATTTTCATTTTGTCTGATAATACTGTAGCTTCTCTACTTTTATTTTGGTTAATGTTTTCTTTTCTTTCTTTTTTTTTATTCTAGAGTCTCACTTTATCACCCTCGGTAGAGTGCTGTGGCATCATACTGCTCACAACAACCTCTAAATCCTGGGCTTAGGCGATTCTCTTGCCTCAGCCTCCCGAGTAGCTGGGACTACAGGTACCCGCCACAATGCCCGGCTATTTTTTGGTTGCAGTTTGGCCAGGGCCAGGTTCGAACCTGCAGCCCTCTGTATATGGGGCCAGCACCCTACCCACTGAGCCACAGGCGCCACCCTTGGTTAATGTTTTCATTGAATATTTTTTCTATCCTTATATGTTAGCATTTTTGTATGCTTAGTTTTAAATATTATCTTTTTTTGATGAAAATGTAATTTTTGAAGAAAACCCCATCGGAGAACCTTTTTTTTTTTTTTTTTTTTTTTAACTGTGGCATTGGATTGATTTGCATTTAAAAGAATTATTAATAGTCTTTGGTCTTAATTATCCTATTTTATGTTTTCTATTTCTCTCTTTTATTGCCTTATTTCAAATTGAATACTTTTAAAAATCATATCAACTTTTCTTTCTACTAGTTCACAAGTTATATACATTTTTATTTGAGTTGTTTCCCTGGGAATCACAATATGATTACTATATGAAGTCCAAAGTTAATTAGTACCTTTATATTTTTCTCCTGTATAATACAAGAGTCTCAGAGCACTTTTAACCTCGTCATTTCCCTCTTCAGTTATAGATTGTTTTTGTTTTTGTCTTAATTACATTTTAACCTCAAAAGCATTATGATTATTGTTTTAAAAAAATTAATGTGGGAGATAGAAAAGAAAGATGGTCAACTAGAAACATTGCTTGTTGGACTGTCCTGGTCTGGTGGAAAAGTAGGATTTCAGATAGAGGAGAGGGAAGAAGAGTGGCAGTTCAGGTCTGGATCATAGAGATGACAGAGACAGCTGGGGACCCTGTGGAGAAAATTAGCAAAGCTGATAATGAAGAAGAGAAGATACCTGTGAGGTTCAAACCCTGAGAGGCTTGGAGCCCAGTGAAAAGGGGCAGGGGGATTCCCTTTTCCCTTTTATGTGCCTTCACTGACAATTGGGCCACCAAGTTTATTGAAGGCTTTTCCACTTCCCACAAGCCTGGGCATGGCAGCAAATAAAGAATAGTGGGACTGGGCCTGGTGGCTCACACCTGTAATCATAGCACTCTGGGGCCGAGGTGGGTGGCTTGCCTGAGCTCACAGGTTCGAGACCAGCTTGAGCAAGAGACCCCAGCTCTAAATATAGCCAGGCATTGTGGTGGGCACCCATGGTCCTAGCTACTGGGAGGCTGAGGCAAGAGAATCACTTGAGCCCAGGAGTTTGAGGTTGCTGTGAGCTATCTCTACTGAGGGTGATAAAGAGAGATTCTGTGTCAAAAGAAAAAAAATGAATAGTGGGCAATCTAGGGTGTCTCCAGAGTTTGGGCACTTTGTGAGGAAAGTGACATGAGAGGCTGGAGTGCCAGCTTTCTTCCATCCATATACTGTATTTCCTCCCTTGCACCTGCACAAACTGCAACTGAGAAAGCAGTTTGAGGTTGGGCCAAATGAGGAGCTGTTACATTACAGCTGCAAGAGCAGTTTGAACTGAGAGAAATTCATGAACAGTGGCTTCTGTCTGGCAGGCTTGCACTCTAGGCTGAGGTCTCCATAGAGGATGGGGCTCATACCTTTTCCCTTTAGGTTGTATGGTAGAACAGGGCCGCACAATTTGGGAACTCCCTGCCTACCAGAGGTTGCATGTCAGTAGCTGACATTTCCCAAGGTTGCATGTCAGTAACTGAGTTAATAAACAGATCCCAGCGCCCCCTGGCTCAATAAATGTGGAAAGGGACATGGGGAGAAGTCTGGAAGCAGGACTCAGGTGTCAAGGAAGCCCTTATGTACATATCTGATGGGAGAGTGTGGTGGGGTGCTGAGGGACAGGGATCTGGCAGTACACCCATTCCACTAGAAGAACCACCATGTTGCATAAGGGCATGTTGTTTAGAGAGGAATAGCTTAGCCCCTGGTTCCATGGCAACCAATTGCCTGGTACTCAGGTGGGCCAGCTGACTGGGTGCTGTGGCTACTCTGCCACTCATTACAATGGGGAGAGCAGATGAGTGGCTACTTCTTTCCAGGGGGACGTGCTCACCTCTCCCCATCCCTTACCCCCCACCATGTACTAGGACCTTAATTGTCCTCATATCAGAATTGGGTGCATAGGATTCTTGTTTCTCCATTCTTGTGATGCTTTACTAAGAATTATGTGTTCCACATCCATCCAGGTTAATACCAATGATGTAAAGTCTCCATCTTTTTTAGTGGCACCATGATGATCAACTTAGCACATGACATCTTTGTGCATTTGTCTGATTATTTCTTTGTAATAAACTTTACTCGCGTTCTACCAATAGTTTATGTAGAAAAATGCTTGTTTATTTTGGCCAATATAAACTTTTATGTGTTTATTTTTATCAACAATTTTATAAGCAAAATATTGATCTTATTGTTTAGCTAATAATACTTTAGTTATGCTATACATCATTATACTGCCTTTCCACTAGTAGGACTTGTGTTTTTTCCATGGGTAGTGATTATTTTGTATCCAGCTCTCTTTTTGGTTCTATCTTATGATGTTAATTAGCCAAATCAGTAACTGAGGTAAGGGATACAAAGTGAGCATGAAGACAAATAAACCTACATCCATGGGTTTTTTTTTAGCTTCCTATTCCAGTCTAGCAGTTTTCAACCTGTAGTACACATAATAAGATGGCATTTACATGTCGGACATATCCTATGTCAGTACCATGGACTTTGCACAATTCTTGACATGCTGCATGTGATTACACTCCTTTTATCTTGCTCTATAAAATATTTTAGAAAACTAAAGTTATTGTAAGTAATTTTATTATAAGACAACTGCTTTAATTTATACCAATAATAACTTACAAGCATCCATCCTTAAAATGTTTTTAGTAGCAAATTGTTTGCCATACATCTGTAATAGTATAAAATTCATCTTCTCTACCAGTAAAATTAACAATGCCTTACACAGGATAGAGGTTCATTCCTTTCTCAAAGTAAAATCTGATTAGCTTGTCATAGTGGCATGTACTTGTAGCTCCAGCTACTCAGGAGGCCAAGGCAGGAGCATTGCTTAAGCCCAGGAGTTCCAGGATTCAGTGAGCTGTGGTCTTGCCACTACCGCACACCAGCCTGGGCAATAGCGTGAGACCCTGTCTCTTAAAATCTGAGCAATTATGGCAGCTTTCTATTGAGAAGTCATAAAGTGTTCATTACTCTCCATCTTGTTGCTGTGCCATCCTTAGGATGTCAGCCTCATCCACATGGTCCAAGGTGACTGTCCTAATATTTGAATTCTAGCCAGCAACAAATGCATAAAATGGCAGTGGAAGGCCTTATCTTTGCCACTAAGAATGTGACCAAAAGGCTGTAAACATTACTTTTGCTCATGTTTAGTTGACTACAACATAGATACAGGGAACTACACTTACCTGAAGCATGAGGGACGACCATAAATTGAGGAGGCCATAAATCCAGCTTCAAATTAGGAGTTTTATTACTGCAGGGAAGAAGAGGAACAGTTAAAAGTATCTGTCATCACATTTCTTATGAGTGTACAATTGCCCTTAACTGAGGTTTCTCTTTCCACAGTTTTAGTTGTCCCTGGTCAACCATGATCCAAAAATATTAAATGGAAAATTCCAGAAATAAAGAATTGATAAGTTTTAAATTGCTATTCTGAGGAGTATGGTGAAATCTTGTGCTATCCCTCTTTGTCCCACTCAGGATATGGAGATATGAATCATCCCTTTGTCCACTTTATCCGTGCTATGTATGCTACCTGCCCATTAAGTGTCTAGGTTATTAGATCAACTGTCATGGTATTGTCACATTGCTTGTGTTCAGGTAACCCTTATTTTATTTAATAATGGCTCCAGTGCAAGAGTAGTGGTGCTGTAATTTGGATATGGCAGAGAGAAGTTCTAAAGTGCTTCCTTTAAGTGAAAAGGTGAAAGTTCCCCTCTTAATAAGGAAAAAAAAAAAGAAATTGCATGCTGAGGGTGCTAAAATTTGTGACATGAATGAATCTTTTACCTATGAAATTGTGAAGGAAAATATATTGTTCATAGTGTATATAGGGCTCCATAGTATGATCTGAAATTTCAGGCATCCACTAGAGGTCTTGGAAGGTATCCCCTGTGGATAAGAGCAAACTGCTATACTTGATAAACACTGCACTCTGGACCACTGACCACTGTAGTAGCCAATCTGTCCTCTCTCATCCAAAACTGGTTGACATGTATTTCCTTTGGTTTTGTGTCTGGACCATTAACCACATCAATGGACTGAGCTGAAGACAGGAGACATGTTTTGAGACCTACCTCGCTTAATCTTTAAATTGCTTTTCTGTTTGTAGTTTAAATTTTAATGAGAATCTAATTTTTGCTGGTCTTCTGGCCTTATTTGTGAATAAACATAAATAGCCTTGCCATTCTCTACTGTATTTATTTAGGAAAAATAATAATCTGAACCACATGGAAATTACCAGGCCTTAATTACTGGCATCCAGAGAATAAAGGGCAAATATTTTTATCACACTTTACAATGTCTTTGAAATGTACCATAAAAGTGATACATTTCCTTTTTCTAAAAGGAAAATAACCAAGTTAGAGCAAGACATTTTACCTTGAAAAATTCCAGCTAAAACTTTCTTTGTTGGGATAGAGGGGTTTGATGGTGGAAAGGTGGATGACTACTTTTTTACACATGATGTGGTTTATTCATATTTTTGCCTAGGGTTGACCTTGAACCTGGTTTCATCGTATGAAACTAGAAGAAATAGCCCTTGAACCATCCCTTGGTCATGACATGAATGCTTGGAGACCATCAGACCATGTGGAAATAAAGGCTTCAAACAAATGAACATTGCTATTTAATACACATTTTACAGGTACAGCATGAGCCTTTGACTTACATTCAATTTGGGACAAGTCTAGCAATTTGGAAGATGCAATTCATATTCATCAGGTTCAGATCTGTCTGAAGATATGAGTAAGAAGTGCTCCTATGTTCTGCAGCATAGCTCTGAAACTTAGTGTGCTCTGAAGGTGCTTTATCCTCAAGGAATTGAACAGACCTGATGAAGATAAGCATTAAGCATTAAATAAACTCTCTCCCTACCCCAAATCTATGCATTTTGCTACATCTCCATTTAGAGAACAAAAATTCTATGACTTTTTTTTTTCTTTTTTTTTTTTTGAGACAGTCTCACTATGTCACCCTTGGTAGAGAGCTGTGGTGTCACAGCTCACAGCAACTTCAAACTCTTGGGCTTAAGCGATTCTCCTGCCTCAGCCTCCCAAAAGCTGGGACTGCAGGCACCTGCCACAATGCCTGGCCATTTTTTGTTGCAGTTGTTTAGCTGGCCCGGGCTCGGTTCAAACCCACCAACCTTGGTGTATGTGGCCGACGCCCTACTCACTGAGCTACGGGTGTCATCTATAGATTTGAGTTTTGCTAAAGATATTTTCATAATGGAAAATATTAGAAATTAAAAGATAAGAAATTCATATTGGTACATAAAATATTGGTCACCATAGGTGACTTTCTTCTTTTGAACTTTAGAGATATATTTATGTCCAATATCAGCTTTTTGTCAACAAGTATTTATTGAGCAATTGCTATTTGTGGCCACTGTTATAGGCGTTGGCAATATAGCAGTGAATAAAACAGTTTCTACTGTCCTCTAACATGCCTGTGATAAGGTGATTATAGCATTAGGTTGGCACGCTTCTTTCCTATTTGTATTCTTTGTCAAATGTTTGGTATGGGATATGGTACAATAAGAATGTCTTAGTTTGGGTTTCCCCAGGAGCATACTTCATGTAAGGACTCGAATACAAGTGGTTTGGAGGTGAAAGAAAACATTAGTAGGGGAACAGAGAAGTGAGACACGGATAAAAAGGCAGCCAACCCAACACCACTCTAAGTGGTGCTTAATCTCACGAGAAAATTCTGGGAGACGGAGTATCTGTCTTGAGGGTCAAAGGATCTGGGATGTTCATACACCATCTTCCGTTACACAATGGTTGGGTGCCTCTGAGGGAAGAGTTGATGCTAAGTCTGACCTTCAGTGTAAGCAGAAAGGTGGGTTTTGGTGATCTGAGAAAGTCCTCAGGCATAGGCATAGTGGGTTGTGGAAGTTGGAAATTAGATGGCATGCAGTGAGCTGTTGAGGATTGAAGTAAGAGGATGTGAGCTGGGCTGCAGAGATGTTGGGGGAGAGTTGTCCTTCCATAGTAAATGAAAGTACTCCTGCTATTTCAAAGCTGGAACTGGTGCATGGTGAAAGCAAATTGAAATTGATCAAGACATTGTTAGAGGTGTAGTGAGGTAGAAAGAGGTGGCACAGTGAGTTAGCTTTAATGATGAAATTTTCTCATATGGCTTGGTAAACATACACTTGATAAGGAGACGGTACCTTCCTGGGCAAACACTAGATGGTGGTGTTCTCTAAGTAGAAGATAACCTACAACTAGATTTTGATGCTGATCTATTATTACAGTTTAGCACATAATTTTAAAACAGTTGGGCTTCAATTGATCAAAAAGTATTTACTGAACACCCATTAAGTGCCAGAGTTGAGCCTGAAATAGAAAGGAAAATATTACTAAAAAGAGAAAGCAAAGCACAAAACCAACATAGCAGCTTTCCAATTTAAATCAGCCTGGATTTTTCCTTTCTTTAGAGAACGTTTAGAGAATGTATGTAGCATGAGAATTTATTATTTTTTTTATCACAAAATATGATAAAAATACTTTGTATTAATGGAACATTTATGATCATTTTTTGATGATATTTCATGAATATGATGTATTCAATTACTTATGAACTATATTTATGCCATGTGACTTTATGATGGCATTAAAAAAAACATGATTGTTTTCTACAAAATACTTTTTACTCTCCTTCTAAAATGTACATCCTCCATGAAACTTTCTGTGTTAAATCTCACTAGTTTTAATTATTCCAGACTTACAGTATTACTCTGAGTTAACTCTAGGGAGTCATTTATAGCAGTGCTTCTTAAACTTTAATGTGCATAATATGCACGTTGGGATCTGGTTAAAAAGCAGATTCTGAATCAGTAGGTCTGGGGTGGAGCCATTCAGTATGCATGTTAAGAAAGAACCAGACGATTCTGATGCTACTGATCCACAGACCATACTCTGAGTAGACTTTTACTCATAAAGATGGTAATTGAATGAGTTTTGTTATGGTTGGAAACATGTTTTAATTTTAATTTTATGTAGGAAAAGCATTTTTTCTTTTGTGACTTTCCCTCTATCTTCAACCTCCTTTACCCCTATCTTCACTATGTTCCTATAAACTTTATATTGCACATAGTAGTCACAAAATGGGTGTAAGTGATGAATAGGAGAAAACAAACTGTTTCCCCACCAGACATGGAAAGTTGGATAGTTTTTATTTGTTCCTTCAGAACCATTCTTGTATTCACCTGCTCTCTCCCCTGGCGTGCTGACCTATATGAACCTCACTCATCGAGGGGTTTCTTTTCCAGGTTGGTTTTGCTCATGGGAGCCCCAGTATAAAGTAAGAGAGAGAGAAAGAGAGAGATATCATGTACAGGATATCCATAAAGTTCGTGTGCAATTTAATAGCTGTCTATTTTAAATTGCACACAATCTTTATGGACACCCTGTATTTATTCCCTGTCCTCGGCTCCTTCCCTATAAGATCACTTTGGGCTGGCTGAGAACATTGACAAAAGTTCATTGCTTTTCTCAAGATGTCCACCTTTAGACAACTCTCTACTTTTGGCTTTTGGAAACTACACAAAAATCAAGAAATGTAAAACCCTTGTGGACAGAAACAATTGAAACACTCCCAGCAACACCAATAAGCTGAGCAAGTTGAAACTTGCATGGGTCAATCACAAAGGATGTTGCCGACTGTGTTCCTTGGAAGTGAAATAATGGACCATGACACAGGCTATTTCAAAACTTTCATAGTGACCCACGTACTTCTGGTTCCTTGGCATCTTGCTCACACCCTTTAAGAGTTATTTTTAGCCAGGTGTGGTGGCTCATAACTGTAATCCTAGTACTCTGGGAGGCCAAGGAGGGTGGATTGCCTGAGCTCAGGAGTTTCAGACCATCCTGAGCAAGAGTGAGACCCCTAAAAATAGCCAGGCGTTGTAGTGGGCACCTTTAGTCCCAGGTACTTGGGAGGCTGAGGCAAGAGAATCTCTTGAGCCCAAGAAGTTGCTGTGAGCTATGACATCATAGCACTCTACCAAGGGTGGCAAAGCTAGACTCTGTCTCAAAAAAAAAAAAAAAAAAGTGTTATTTTTAAAATAAATCCTCCTCAAGTTAGCCTAATTTGAGTGAGCCAACTTATTGGGACAGTGAAGCACGTGGTTGGTTTTGGACAGGTAAATAGGTAAAATTTGCTTGAGCTGTGGGAAGACATAAAATAATGGAACAATGTGACATACCACTTTTGTGCCAAGAACACTTAAAATCTATTCTCTTTACATCAAGATATAATATGTTGTTATTAACTATATTCAACATAATGTACAAGAAAGCTCTTGAATTTATTTTTCTTGTAATGCACATGTTAATTAGATTGATTCAGTCATTTCACAGCATATGCATATTTCAAAACAACATGCTATACACAATAAATATATACAGTTTTTCATTTGTCAAATAAATAAGCCAAGAAATATAGAAAAATATTAAAAGATAACACAACTTGAGCCAAATAGAAAGGCCTCAATTTTGACAAATATTGAATTGCTTTACAATTCAAAGGACATGTCAGTATTACATGACATTATCAGCTTTGTTGGGGCAATGACTGAAATTTGGCTTAGGTTTTTTATAACCTCTGTAGCATTTGAAACGTTTAAATTTTTGTTTCTCTGATTAGTGTGGGTCAGAGTCCAATTTAGATGTAGCCAATGAGGTACTTCTGGTTTGTCAGAGAATATTTCCCAGACTGCTGGTCTATATTCTTACTGCAATTGATTACGACAGACAACAGAAACAATAAATTTAACTTACTAGTTGGTTTATTGTATTATTGAAGTCCTTTATTTTCTTATCTATCCATTATTGAAAGTGAGATATTGAACTCTCAACAATTATTATAGAAATGTATTTCTCTGTTCAACTATATAATTCTTTTGCTTCATAAAAAAGAAAAAAATGAAAAAAATTAACTTTGAAAAGCAACAGTAGTAATTGTCTTTCTTTGATGCACTCTTTTTTTTTTTTTTTTTAGAGACATAGTCTCACTTTATTGCCCTTGGTAGAGTGCTGTGACATCACAGCTCACAGCAACCTCCAACTCCTGGGCTTAGGTGATTCTCTTCCCTCAGCTTCCTGAGAGTAGCTGGACTACAGGCGCCCATCACAACGCCCGGCTATTTTGTTGTTGTTGTTGTTGCAGTTTGGCTGGGGCCGAGTTCGAACACGCCACCCTTAGTATATGGGGCCAGCACCCTACCCACTGAGCCACAGTGCACTCTTTTATCTAAACAGATTAGTCTTGATGCTCCTTTATCTAAACAGATTAGCTTTGTTATTCTTTGAGTCCATTTAGTATTTGTATATGTATGGGGTCTAAGGTATTCAATCCTAGGTTTTACTAGAACAAAAGAGCTTTATTGTGGTCTTATTATAGGAGATCTCAGATTGCAGTGAAATATACCCATAACCCTGCTTAATTTTCACCTATTAAAATGTCAATACATGATTCATCTTGAATTTGACCTGAAATATTCTAGAGGATAACATTTTTAGTTCTCTTCAATGCAGCAGGGATTTCTTCCTTGGCTGTCTCGACTCCCTTCTCCATTATTCTCTGACACTTGAGGCTGCAAACTCATTCTTCTCCTAAATAAATGGTCACAGTGTTTACCAGAATTTTATTACTATGGCAGAGACCTCATCATTGAGATTTTTTTTTAAATGGGGAAATTTCATGGCTTGTTTTCACGGTTATTACTCAGAGAAGCAGATATGTAACAAGGTTTTATTTTTCTTTTATAGTTATTGTCAGAATAGATGCCAGTATAGCAGTTTCAATTGCTCAAATGATTGTGGCAAGCCGGGACTTTTTCATTTTAACAATTAGGAAATCTGGTTGGAATGTTTAGAAAACAAGCATCACTGGCTCACTAATTGATTTCTTCTGGACTTTAATCATTTATCCATTCATCATTTGGTGATTGAAAACAAATGCTAAGTGTATGGAGAGGAACAATGATCTGTTTCCTCACAAAGCTCATGTATATACAAATAAATTATAACTTATTTTGGCAATGGTAAAACTATTCAGTAGATGGTAGAGGAAGGAAGGCCTAACTTAACTGAGGAGAAGGACTAGTTGAGAGAGCGTCATAGAGGAGTTGACATCTGAGTAGAGTTTTTGAGCTTGAATAGAAGATGAGAGATGGCAGGTAGTTAGAAGCCAAATTATAAAAGGTCTTATACCTCCTGCTAGGAAAGGTTTTTTGTTTTTTTTTTAATCTTGTAGTCAATGTCAGGTCTCTAGAGAATTTCACCTAGGGAAGAAAGATTATCAAGTTTGTATTTTAGAAAGACGTTTGTGGTGAGGATATAGGGGATGCCTTGGGAGGGTGAAGTGGAGTCATGTTTATATGAATCTGGAGGTAAAAAAAAGCAACTGTGAGCTGTGGGAAGAGCCGCATAAGAGCTAAAAACCGCCTGAACTAAGTGAGAATGAAAATAAAGAAGCAGAGTGCTCATTTTGGCAGCACATACACTAAAAATCAGACCAATACAGAGAAGATTAGCATGCTCCTATGCAAAGGTGACACACAAATCATGAAGCATTCCATATTTTTGAACTAATACATGCTCACACAAGAGAAAAACTCAATTTAATTCAAGTTGGGGGGAGGGAGAAAGGGCAAGAGAGAGGGGGACTGGTGTACTCCCCCCTAATGGGCACAATGTAAGGGAATATGGCACACCTCCTGGGTGCAGGACACAACTACAACAGGGACTTTACCTAAGAAATGCAAACATTGTAACCTAATTGTTTCTACCCTCATATTAATCTGAAATTAAGAAAAGAAAATAAGCAGATTCAGGAGATAATTATGAGGCAGATTTGGTGATCTGGAAAATAAATGATTGTTAAATTATGGAACATACAAAAGAGAATATATTGGGAAAATAGATGGGGGGAGAGAATGATTTTACATTGGGATGTTTTGACGTTGTGGCACCCCTAACAGAAAGCTAGACCACTATACCCTGGAGCTCATGAAGTAAGTCTGGAGTAGAGACTCGTGTTAGAAACCAGGGGGTAGTTAAACCAGAGGAGTAGATGGGATGATTGAGGGTTAAGTACAGGGCAGAGGTCTCTAATCTGTTTTTCTGTCTCCATACTTTTCTTATGTCTCTAATTAAATATGATTTATACTAGGGTGGAGGGATTAGGGGCATGCCCTGAACTCAGTTTAGAATCATTGCAAGCTAGAATGGGAAGTTCTTACAAATGTAGTAAAAGAATGAAGAGAAGATGAAGTTCTAGAATCCAAGGAATGAGAAGGTTTTAAAATACCAAGACCTACTTGCTCAATGAGATAGGTTGGTTTACTATAAAACTGGAAGAAAACAGAGGAAAAACTTCTTGACGTTGGTCTTAGCAATGATGTTTTGGACATGACATCAAAAGCACAAGCAATGAAAATATAAAAGTGGTTGGTTGGCGCCTGTGGCTCAGTGAGTAGGGCACTAGCCCCATATACTGATGGTGGCAGATTCAAACCCAGCCCCGGCCAAACTGCAACAAAAAAATAGCTGGGCGTTGTGGCGGCTGCCTATAGTCCCAGCTACTCGGGAGGCTGAGGTAAGAGAATCACTTAAACCGAAGAGCTGGAGGTTGCTGTGAGCTGTGATGACACAGTACTCTACTGAGGGCGACAAAGTGAGACTCAGTCTCTAAGAAAAAAAAAAAATAGGAAAGTGGGGCTATATCAAATTAAAAATCTTCTGTACAGCAAAGGACACAATAACAGAGTGAAAAGGCAACCTATGGGATGGGAGATGACCTTTGTAAACCATTTATCCAATAGGAGGTTAACATCGAAACACATAAGAAATTCCTACAATTTAATCACACAAATTAAAAAAAAACCAAAACAGTTAAAAATGGGCAAAGAACTTGAATAGATGTTTCTCCAAAGAAGGCATACAAATGGCCAACAAATATTTGAAAAGGTGCTTAACATCATTAATCATCAGGGAAATGAAGATTAAAATATCAATCAAATATCATTTTATACCTGGTAAGATAGCTATTATCGAAAAGACAAAAGATAGGTGTTTTCAAGGATATGGAGAAACAAAAACCCTTATACACTTTCAGTGTGAATGTAAAATGTCACATCCACTATGGAAAACAGTATGGAGGTTCCTTAAAAAGTTAAAAACAGAACTACCATATGATCAAGCAATCCTACTGCTAGGTATATAGCCAGAAGAATCGAAATCAGGATATATGCACTCCTATGTTTACTGTAGCATTATTTGAAAACAACATAAATGGCTATCAATGGATGGATAAAGAAAATGTGGTATGTGATGGTATATAATAATGGAATATTAAGCAGCCTTAAGAAGAAGGAAATGTATGTGAAACTATTTTCTTCACAATCTGCCTAGTCATTGTTTTTTATCTGAAAATTACTTCTCTGGTGAAAACGGGGGTGCAAAGCCTGCATTTCTAGAAGAAGAATGATAAACTGCTGAGAGTGATATTGGAACTCAGCGTCCAAACATAGATATTATAGTAAAGTTCCTTCTGTCTACACTGTGCATAACATTTGATGGATTCAATTTGCAATAATTGCTGCATGAGAGCCTGAGAGTGCTGCATACAGGCTCCCTGCTGCTCCTAGTTTTGGCATGTTAATCAGACTTTCTGAATTCTCTAGCAATAAAGATGTCAGGCTCTGCTACATAGGCATACCTTGGAGATATTGCAGGTTTGGTTCCAGACCACCACTGTAAAGTGAATATTGCAATAAAGTGAGTTCCACAAATTTTTTGGTTTCCCAGTGCTTACAAAAGTAATGTTTATATTATAATCTACTCTGTTAAGTAAAAAACCCAATGTACATTCCTTAATTAAAAATACTTTATTGCTAGACTGGGGGTGGAAGCTCATGCCTATAATCCATGGACTTTGGGAGGCTGCAAGGGGAGGATTGCTTGAACCCAGGAGTTTGAGACCCCATCTTCTCAAAAAATAAAAAGAAATTAGCTGGGTGTAGCCGTGTGTGCCTATAGTTCCAGCTATTCTGGAGCCTGAGACAGAAGTATCACCTGAGCCTGGGAGTACAAGGTTGCAGTGAGCTGTATGATTACACACTGCACTCCAGCCTGGGCAACAGAGTTAGAACTTTAATAACAACAAAAAAAAAAAAGACCTCAAACTTTATTGCCCACAATGATAACAACCATCCGAGCCTTTAGTGAGGTGTAATTTTTTTGTTGGTGGTGGATCTTGCCTAGATGTAGATGGCTGCTGACTGATCAAAGTAGTGGTTGCTGAAGGTTGGGGTGGCTACAGCCGTTTCTTAAAATAAGGCAGCAGTGAAGTTTGACAAATCAATTGACTCACCCATTCATGAAAGATTTCTCTGTAGCATACGATGCTATTTAACTCACAGAAGAACTTTTTTCAAAATAGGAAGGCTGGGCACGGTGGCACACCGTAATCCTAGTGCTCTGGACGGCTTAGGTAGGTGGATTACTGGAGCTCAGGAGTTTGAGACCAGCCTGAACAAGAGTGACCCCATCTCTAATAAAAATAGAAAACAAAAACAAAAACAACCAAAAGCTAGCTGGGCAATGGTAGCTGGCGCCTGTAGTCCCAACTACCCTAAAGTTGTTTCATCTGCATTGAAAATCTGTTTTTTAGTATAGTTTCCTTTAGCCATGACCTTAGTTTGATCTTCTGAATTTCTTGCAGCTTGTCTGTCATCACTTACTGCTTCCCCTTGTACTTTTTTGTTATAGAGACAGCCTCTTAGTTTTTTGTTTGTTTTTTCTTCTAATAATTTGGTTTAAAAAAAATTTTCAGGTTAATCTTAGGGTACAAACAACTAGGTTACAATGTCTGCATTTGTTAGGTATAGTCCCTCTTGTAGCTGTATCCTGAACCCAAGAGGTGTGCCATATAGTCTTACGTTGTGCCCATTAAGTAGATAACTTCTTATCTTAAACTGCATGAACCAACATGTACTAGTTTCCAATTTTTGTTATGAAGCTTCCTTTCTCTCAGCCTTCACAGAATTGAAGAGTTATGGATTTGCTCTGGATTAGGCTTTGGATTAAGACAATGTTGTTGCTGGTTTGTTCTTCTATATAGACCAGTAAAACATTTTTCATATCAGTCATAAGTCTGTTTCACTCTTTTATCATTTGTGTATTCACTGGAGAAGCACTTTTTTTTTTTTTTTTTTTTTGAGACAGAGTCTCTCTGGATAGAGTGCTGTGGTGTCATAGCTCACAGCAACCTCAAATTCTTGGGCTTAAGTGATTCTCTTGCCTCAGCCTCCCAAGTAGCTGGGACTACAGGCACCCGCCACAATGCCTGGCAATTTTTTGGTTGTAGTTGTCATTGTTGTTTGGCAGGCCTGGGCTGGATTTGAACCTTCCAGCTCCAGTGTATGTGGCCGGCGCCCTAGCTGCTTGAGCTACAGGTGCTGAGCCAGGAGAAGCACTTTGAATGTTTTTCAAGATCTTTTCCTTTTCATTCACAGCTTGGCTGTTTGGAGCAAGAGGCCTATCTTTCAGCATTTGACATACCTGTTTCACTAAACTTCTAATCATCTCATGTACTCCTTTCACTTGAACACTTAGAGGCCATTGCAAGGTTATTAATTGGCATAATTTCAATATTGTTGTGTCTCAGGAAATAGGGAGGCCCAAGGAGAGGGATAGAGAAAGGGGAACACCTGGCCAGTGGGGCAGTCAGAGTATACACAGTGTTCATTGATGAAGTTTGCCATCTTATATGGGCATGGTTTGTAGCACCCCCAAACAAGTCCAATAGTAATGTTATAGATCACTGTTCACAGGTCACTAGAACAGATATAAAATGATGAAAAAGTTTGAAATACTGTGAGAACTACCAAAATGTGACACAGATATGACACGAGCATATGCTATTGGAATAATGGCACTGATAGATTTGCTTGATGCCAGGTTGCTATAAACCTTCAGTTTCTAAGCAAGGCAATACAAAGTACAATAAAATTAAGTATAACAAAGTGAGGTATGCATGCATGTTGGTCAGGGAGAATAAAAACAGGCCATCTCTAAAAATCTTCACAGAAATGTTACCATGAATGTTAAGGAAATGTATTTGTACATAGATTTCTATGTTTATGTCTGGTTCAGTCCTCTGAGGCTAAGTTTAAATGGTCATTATTGTAATGAGACCCAAATGGAATGAATACTTCCCTTCTGTAAGTAGGCAGTGGCTAAATGGTTAAAAACCATGTACATCTTACTAAGGAAGCTATATTTTTGTCCTGAAGGCAATAGGAAGCAAGTACTATCTTAGATCTTTAGTTTAAATATGGTATATGAAGATCTAAGATTTCTATGCATTTCTTCTGTATGAGTGGTTTTCAGTCAGGTTAACAGAGGTATAATTTACATGTAGAAATTCATTCTTTTTTAATGTACGGTTCTATAAGTTTTGACAAACACACATAGTGGTGTAACAACCACCATAATCAAGCTATGTAATAGTTAAATCACACAAATAATTCTCTTGGGGCAATTTGTAGCCAGCCCTTTTCCCTACTCCAACCTCTGGCAACTGTTAATCTTTTTTCTGTTCCTATAGTTTTGCCATTTTAGTACAGCCACTATGGAAAACAGTTTGCCAGTTTCTTCTAAAATTAAATATACAGTCACTATATGACTCAGCAGTCCTACTCCTAAGTATTTATCCTCAAGAAAGCAAAATTTATGTTCACATAAAAACCTATATGCAAATGTTTATAGCAGCATTGTTTATAATTATCCCAAACTGAAAACAATTCAGATGTCCTTCAGTAGGTAAATGAATAAACAAATTGCGTACATCCATAAGCTGGAATTCTGCTTAGCAATAAAAAGGAACTAACCAGTAACACAATGTAGCAACTTGAATGAATAGTAAGTTCATTATGCTGAGTGAAAGAAGGCAGCCTCACAAGGCTATATACTAGACATACATGATTGGTAGTGGCTGTACCATTTTGCATTCCCACCAGCAATGTATGAGTTTCAGTTATTCCGCATCCTTGCCTTCACTTGCTAGAGTTAGCTTGTTTTAACAATTATGGTATATTTGTAATGTTGTCTCCTTGTAGTTTTAATTTGCATTTTCCTAATTACTAATGATGCTGATCATTCACCCATTTTTATTGGATTATTTTTTATTTATAGATTTTGATATTTATATATTATTGATGGAAATCTTTCATCAGATATATGTTTTATAAATGTTTTCCCCCATTCTGTGGCCTATTGGTTTATTATCTTAGGGCACTGATTTTTAACTGGTGTGCCATGAAAAGTTTTAAAGATCATTAGTTAAATTATTTTCAAAATAAATTCAAAGCATGGTAAGTGTACATATAAAAATTAAACCTCTTTAAATTGATTATATGAGTATGTCATTATTATAACAAACATTTTATTGTCGTTATAAACACTGGCTTATTTCTAAAGTGGGTGGGGTGTATGTCGCATTGGAAATGCGATGTCCATAGATGGCGCAATTTGACAAGGATTTACCAATGAACACCAGTGTATGTCGAGATCCTAGAAGTGAATGAAGCCATGTGACTCAGAAATCCCTCATTGCGCCTGAAGTAGGAAGGAGGTATAACTCATGCTGAAAGTGTCATACAGTTCTTTCTGGATTTGAAATAGTGAAGTAGTTGGATACAATTACCTTCCAAATACTAGTTTTGAAAATGTTCCAAGTGTGTTTAATTAATACCTGTATTTCTTTTTTAAAAGTATGAGTTGTTCATTTACTAATTTTTATTATTTTTGATTTTTCAGTTTTTATTGCATGGCATCAATTAAAATGGACACATTTTTAGTAAAGAAATAAAAATTAGAAGATGATGCTAGTGTGTTGACTACTGCTTCATCCAGTATATTGGCAACTAAAAAACAATTAGTTGTCAATGTAATGGAAGATTATTTACCATTCAGTTTCATATGTAGTAAAGGAAATCCACCACATCCCTCATGTGTCATTTGTAACAAAACATTAGCAAATGAAGCTTATGGTTCGTAGAAAATTCAAGAGATTTACAATCCATACATTCCCACTTGTCAGAAAAGCTGGTAGAATATTTCAAACACCTTGCACTCAGTAATACTAAGCAAGCAAAAATATGGACCAAATATGCAATGGTATCAAATAAAGCAGAAGAAGTGAGTTAAGCAGTTGCAGAAATCATAGCTAGGAAAATGAAATCTCAGTTGCAGAATCTGTTATTTTACTGGCCTGCTGTGCAAGTATAAAAACAATGTTTAGAGAAGAATACAAAAAGGAAATTTTAGAAATTCTGATTTCAGATAATACAATTACTTGAAAGTAATATCTCACCTCATAGAAGAAAATGTGTTTGTAATTCAGTTGGATGAATCTACTGATATCAGTGGTAAACCCCAACTTTTAGCATTTAGTAGATTTGTCTATAAAGAAGAAATGATATAGCAGTTTTTACTTTGTTGACCACTCCAAACTTCTCTTGGGATTCCTGTGTAAGTATTTGTAGGGATGGAGCCTCATCTATGCCCAGAGGTGTAAAAGGATTTGGGACACATGCTCAAAAAATGATTCCAAAAATTATTTTTGCACACTGTTTTCTGCACAGAAACATTAGGTCAAAGTCGTTAGGGCCTGAATTACAAAAGGTCCTAGATGACACTATCAAAATTATTAATTACATAAAAATCAGGCCACTGCAATCAAGATTATTTGCAGAATTTTGTTCCTCAATGGATGCCTCTCATCATATGCAACTCTTAATGCATATGGAAGAGAGATGGTTATCTTGAGGCAGGATTGGAAGAGAAGGGAACACTTTTACACTGCTGGTGAGACTGCAAACTAATACAACCTTTTTGGAAGAATGGAGAATTCTCAAAGAACTCAAATTAGACCTCCCATTTGATCCTGCAATCCTATTAGTGGGCATCTACCCAGAAGAAAAAAAGTCCATTTATCATAAGGACATTTGCACTAGATTGTTTATCATAGCTCAATTTACAATTGCCAAATTGTAGAAACAACCTAAATGCCCACCAATCCAGGAATGGATTAACAAACTGTGGTATATGTACACATGGAATACTATTCAGCCATTAAAAGAGATGAAGACTTTACATCTTTTGTATTAACCTGGCTTGAGGTGGAATGCATTCTTCCTAGTACAGCATCACAAGATTGGAGAAGCATGAGTCCACTGTCCTCAGGGTGGATATGAGGACCATTGTTGAGCTCGCACAGGGAGGGGAGTGGGGGAGTGGGGGGGCGGACAGATGGGGGG
>CAUYPK010169289.1:0-24271 GCA_963574355.1 Loris lydekkerianus
TGCTAAAATAAATCAAAGAAGATCTAAAAGTCAATTCTCTCCAAATTGATAGATGGGTTTAATGTGATTCCTATAAAAATTCCAGCAAGATTTTTGTAGCTATTGATAAGTTATTTTAAAATTGGTATGGAAAGGCAAAAGACTGTATAGCAAAACAATTGTGAAAAGAAAAACAATAAAATAGGAAGAATCAGACTTCTAGATTGCAAGATTTGTAACACAGCTACAGTAATCTAGACTGTGGTATTTGTGAAAAAATAGACAAATAGATCAATGGAACAGTTGTTATAGATCAGTGGAACAGAAATAGCCAAAGAGTATTGCCAACTGATTGCTCATAACTGTGAAAAATAATTCAATGGAATAAAATAGTTTTTCAACCAATGGTGTAGAAGACATTTAATACTTATAGGCAAAAAAAAAAAAAAAAAAAAAAAGGAACCTGAACTCACACCTTATAAAAAAATTTAACTCCAAAATAGATCATGAGTTTAATGTAGAATGTAAAGCCACAGAACTCTAGAAGAAAAATTGGAAGGATAAATTTAGGAACTAGTGCTTGGTGAGGAATTTAAAAAAATAATACCAAGAGCATTATCTACAAAGTCTAAAAATATACATACACTGGATATCATCAAAATTTTAAAAACTAGATGAGAAGACTACAAACTATGGAAAAAAATATTTGCAAAGCACGTATCTGACAAAGGAATTGTATCCAGAATCCATCAAACACACACACCACATTCAAAATGCAACAATGAGAAAACAGTTCAGTTAGAAAATGGCAAAAGACATGCAAAGACATTTTATTTTATTAAAGAGGTTATATGAATGACACGTAAACCCATGAAAAGATGGTCAGTATCACCTGCTATTAAGGACATGAAAAGAAAGACCACAGGCCAGGCACGGTGACTCACACCTGTAATCCTAGCACTCTGGGAAGCCGAGATAGGGGCATTGCTTGAGCTCAGGAGTTGGAGCCCAGCCTGAGCAAGAGTGAGACCCCATTGTACTAAAAATAGAAAAAGTAGTGGGGCCTGGTGGTGCACGCCTGTAGTCCCAGCTACTCAGCAGGACTGCATAAGACCAGGAGTCTGAGGTTGCTGTGAGCTTTAACAGGGCGTCAGCGTGAGACTCTGTCTCAATGACAAAGACCATAATGAGCTATTTCTACACACCTATTACACTAGCTAAAATAAAATTTAAAAAAAGTAGTGAAAATACCAAATGCAGCCAAGGATACAGGGAAAGTATGTAAAATGTAAAATTTCTAGACCTACATCTAGAAATGTAAAATGCTACATGCATCCTGGAAAAGCGTCTGGCAGTTTCTTTAAAAACCAAACACTTACCATACTATCCAGCAACTGCACTCCTGGGTACTTGCCCCAAAGACATGAGAACTCATGTTCATGCAAAAACCTGTGTGCAATTGTCCATAGCCACTCTACTTGTAATAGTCACAAATTCAAAATACCCACAATATCCTACAATAGGTGAATGGTTAAACAAGCTGGGGTGTGTACATAACACAAAATATTACTCACTGGTGCCAGTGAACCAACTACTGGTACTCACAGAAACTTCAGTCTATCTCCAAGGTACTACACAACATGAAAAAAGAGCCGAGCTCAAAAGGTCACCTACCTGATTTCATTTAGATACCATACTCAAAATGACCCAAGTACAGAAATGGTGAACAGATGAGTGGCTGTCGAGGGTCGGCTATCACAGGGGCAGAGGGGGTGAGGAAGGACTTTGGGATGGGATAGTTCCGCTTCTCAACTGCAGTGGTGGTGACGTCCAGTTACAGACCGATATACACACCTGTACCAATACCAGTTTCCTGCTTCCGATCATACTAGA
Source organism: Loris lydekkerianus (assembly GCA_963574355.1). Classification (NCBI taxonomy): domain Eukaryota; kingdom Metazoa; phylum Chordata; class Mammalia; order Primates; family Lorisidae; genus Loris; species Loris lydekkerianus. Next base: position 1,873 of record CAUYPK010169289.1, read on the forward strand.
GTGACGTCAGTTGAAACCAATGGGGAAAACTTGATGACAGATATCTGCAACCTCTCTGACTTTGCAAATTCCTGTGAATCTAAAATATTTCTAAACACAATTTTTTCAGAAAACAATTCAAAAGATTGTCGCACGGCACTATAAGCAAAATTTGCATTTTTCTCCCTTATTTTTTTTATATCTAGTATATATCACCATCATTCCAGGCTGGTTTTCTGAATTTTGGATCCAGAAGGTCAAATTTCTCTAATTTTTCTTCTTTGCCAGCTCTGAAACAAAAATACACACACTCACTTGCCCCATCTAGCTCACTGTTTCTCAGCAGGGTCCAGTGATGTTAGTTTGTCGTGCTAGAAGGACTGAGGATCCCAGCCACATGGGATCAAATCGTGCTCCCCAGCCACGGGGGCAATCAAAAATGCTTCTCATGTTCCAAAAAACTCCCTAGGAGGAACTTATTTCCTGAGTTGAGAATGAATGACTTTCTTAGCTCATATGAGAATATTGGAAAGTAAGAAATTTTTATCAGAATTGCCCTAGATTCTGAGTTCCACAGACAGAATACCCACAAGAGAGCCGCAACTCAAATGCTATTGTAAATTTAGCTAAAATTCAAAGAGTTTTTTATTGTACTCCATTTAAGAGCAATTATGGGCGTCAAGGACACTATTATAAAAAGCTAGTTATAAGTAAATATTGGATATCCATGGTGGAAAATTCATATAAGTTGAGGAATCATTCTATTCTTTGCACCCTGCTGTCTTTTTGACTCTGGATTCAGCCAGAAAAAAAAAAAAAAGAGGAAGAAGAAGAAAAACTGTGTTTTTTCTTTAACTTATTGGGATATTAATCTGAAGTTCAATCATGATCATTTACCCAACAACTCACTTTACTACTATATTTGGTCACTGTCAGACAATCACTTAAACCTAAGTAATACTGAGGGTGTCTGGGCATTCACATAAATCCTGAAATTTGGGAACCTGAAGAAAGAACGTAACAGATGTAAATATAATTACATAAATATAAAGCTGAAAGTTCTGAATTTGGAGAACATCTAAAAACGAAAGGAGTGACTTAGATTAATTTATAAATGACTAAAGCCTACAATATATGAAGCTCAGTTCATTCATTAAGAGTGAAGATAATCCCGCTTCCTTACATCACAAAGTCCAGTCCTCTTAAGAAAGATAGCAAAAAAACAGAACATGAACCTACTCTTCACAAAAGAGAATAATCATCTGCCCTAACTTCTTGCACACCAGTCTCATTACATTACTGGTAGGTCCTGGATTTTGAATGTTCTTTTGTTCCAAATGATACACACAATAAGCTTCATTGGGGGTCAACTTCTTTTTCTTTTGATAAGAAATTCAAGTGTAATTCTTAGTATGTTAAAGTTGGGATTTCCATTCACAACATTTAAGGAACATGATAATAAATCTTGGGCATTGGGTAAAATGCCTCTCCCATCTTACTAATGGTATTTAATAAAATCATCCAGTTTGCAGTTTGACAAGTAACAAATATATGCGTACATGTACCATCTTCTTTGTAACTGCAGTTCTTTTGTTCTTAATTGACACAAAGTATTTTACTTTTTCATGCAGACGTGTATTTATCAGATATACAGACTATGTCATGATCAAGTTAGAGCATCCATTACCTGGAGTATTTAACATTTCTATGTATCTGTGACATTTCAAATTCCCTCTTCTAGTTAATTTAAAACATAATACATGGTTCCTAACTACAGTCATCTTACTCTACTACTATACATTGGGGTTTATTTTCTTCTATCTAAGTGTCTGTTTGGAACTGGGGTTCAATTTCTAACAAGATGGTTTCTCAGCAACATGCGGCACTATTCACGAAGCCCAGATCTCAACTGCTTTCTTTTACCCAAATTTGTACATTATGACTAATTGCCACCAATCGTCGAAACAAATAAACATTACAGCTCCATCTGCAGGACCTTTTAAAAGCATTGATTTTCTTTTCTCAGCTCTAATAACATAAGAAATGATATTTTTATTGTTTTTCTTGTCCTCACCACTGTACTTTATCCCCAAAGTTCTGAAGGCTGTTTTCTACCCTGGTGGCTTACCTCAGTGGGGAAGATCTTAGAATAAAACTACAGCATACCCACGGTCCACCAGCACAGGGGCAATGCTGAGCAAAAGGTTCACCAATCTGGTTACTAGCCAGAACTAATATGCATTTTAAAGTTCATTCTGGAAATTAATACCAGAGGTGCTTGCTGTGCAAATGGCACTGAGAAGACGATTTAAAAAACTAGGAATGGTGTGTGGTTTTTTATACATTTTAGTGACCATTCACAAGCAAAATTAACAAAAGACATAAGTGATTCTCTTTATTACACTCTTTTATGCTCGAATGTCTTATTACAAACAGAAAATAGACTTTGTAATGCAAGCGAAAGGTTATATTTACATGTTATATATTTTCATCGTTCATGGGGAATCTTATTTCAGGAAAAAAAAATATTTAGCTCAAGAGAAAAAACATTTTTGGTGTCCTAATAGAAATAGCATGGTTTCACAAGGAAACGTTAAAAAAAAAAAAAAAAAAAAGATGGCATCTTGCAGTTGAGCCCTTAATGGTTCCAGATGGTCAATGCTATTAAAGGACGCCCCTTTACTCTTTTATGGTGACCCTGAGGTCACAAATTTATCTCTAAGATGTAAGAGTCATTAGTGTTTCTCAACAGTCAGGTTGTTGTTTGGTATTAGCTGTCCATTTATCTTGAGCTAGGCCTTGGCAATGACAGAAGTCACTGATTATTAGTTCAAAACTCAGCCACAGAAATACATGTCTATTACTTTGAGTGTCTGGGTAAGTCCGTCCTAGTTCTGAACAGGAGAACTATTCTGAGGTTTCAATTATCACAGGCAGCTGTACCAACGGACCTCCATGGACAATGTTATGAACTACTTCCCTATCCCTGAGAACTGGAAAAAAAAAAAAAAAAAAAAATCGAAACAACCATTAAAAAAACTTTTCATTGAAATTCTTTGGAAGTTGGTATAAAGAATTTATCATTCCAATTTATGTTCAAACATAAATATTCACACCTTTCCTTTTTGTAATAAAAAAAGCCTTTTCCATTATGATAATGAAATTGCCTTGAACCTGCATAGAAAACAATACGCAAAATAATGTAATGTACTAAATAAAGTAATAAGGTTAATTTCTTTCCTGCTGTCACTAAATTCATGCTAACAGTCTCTCTTCAGCGTGACATCAATTAATGATTTTAATTCCAGACTCTTGTCACAGTGTTCACCACCCTCTTCTCTAATTAAAATGGATGGTGCACGGGGAAAGATAAAACACACGGGACTTCTGTTTCTGTAACATTTCTATTCATTAGTAGTTTTGCTTTTACAATAAATGGCTTTTAGCACTAATTGCAGTAGAATAAGATGAAAAGAACTTTTTTTAATGACTGGTATAGTCTTTACATATCCAGAAAAGGTGCCAGGCATGAGGATAACAAGTGAGTGACCAATTCCTTAGGATGGAAAATCGGTGGTATATTTAAAGTCATGTGCCAAGTACCTCTATCTCCAAAGCTAGGATGAAGTTTTACAACGGAGAATCACCCACGGTGCTTTTTTTTTTTTTTTTTAAGAATACAAGAAATAGAAATTGATCTTTAATTATTTTAATAAAAAAATGCTGTTAATGTTTACAGTAAACTTTACCAATCCTCGTTTAACAGGAAAAGCAATTTTTTTTTTTTTTTAAAGACGGAGTTTCACTGTCGCCCTCAGTAGAGTGCTGTGGCATCACAGCTCATGGCAACCTCCAGCTCTTAGGCTTAAGTGATTCTCTTGCCTCAGCCTCCCAAGTAGCTGGGACTACAGGTGCCTGCCACAACGCTAGATCTTGGCATCAACTCTTTGGGAAACCTATTCCTCCCAACTTACTATACCACCTCATTCTGAAGCATAAGTTTGTGGCTCTTTCCTCAATAGTATTTCCCCTCTCCAGAAATAAGTCTTACAGAAATTTATCAGAAAAAAACCTATATTCGTGGCAGAATGAAATTTTAGGTACAAGACAGCTAGAAGGAATAGTCTGGGTTTTCCGTCAACTTTAAAATTTTTAATTATTATAGGTATGTAATAGCTGTATGTATTTATAGATTACATGTGATGTTCTGATATAGGCAAATAATGTGTAACAATGAAATTAGGGTAAATTGGAGTACACAGAACCTCAAGTGTTCATCATTTCTTTGTCTTAGTTACATTCCAGCTCCACTCTCTCTGTTGTGTTCAAGTATAATGTAACTAATTGCTGACTATATCACTTTATTATGCGATCAGATATTGTTCATTATATATAACTAACTATATTTTTCCACCCATGAAGAACAGTCTGTTTTAATAGTAGCCTTTAGCACACTGAATGAATATTTGCCTCTCAAAACACTTCATCAGATTGCAGATTGCAGAAATAACAAGGTTCAACCTACATCCCTTGGCTTACCCCGCCTGTTAGGTGTAACTATAACTGCCACCTAACAGTACATACAGTATCTCCAATTTGCTATCTGTGCAGAATTCCCAAAAGACAGACACTATTCCACTCAATTTCTTACTATGAAAACAGTTCCAACTTTATGTGGGACGTCAATGTGTTTGTAACGTTAGGGTCAAAGTTGATGGAGAAGAAAGAACTTCTGTGGTCTAAATGGTTCCTCTAAAACAAAAATAATTTCTTGAGTGAGAACAAGTGTATTGAAGATACGGTTGCTAATTCTAGGGAAGAATGCAAGCAGTTGAAATACTTACTGAGCCCTTAAAATAGGTGAGGGGGTAAGTTAAATTGTAGACCTTAGTGCTAAAATGAGAAGTTATCAGTTTTGAAATATAAAATAGTTAAAAGTTGAAAGGGGGATAAAAGCATTTACAGGGGTATTACTAATCACTAACACAATGACAATTTTCAAAGAATCTGGGCTTGCATTCCTGAGCCCTTGTGCTTACGGGGAAGGAGACTGAACGTGGGTGCCGTATTTTTCCTGTTTATACCTTCTTGGAAACTAGATTGAGCCTCAAACTACCATCTCTGTGAGGCAGTCACTATTAATGCCGACCCCATCAATTTCTCTCCTTCCAATAGTGTGCCTATTTTGATAATTGTTTATTTAACCTTACATTTTTCTGACGTTAACACGTTTAAATCTTTTCTCTCTCTTAAGAAGGGTAAGGGATCCTTGAGAGAGGAAACAAGACTATTATCATAATAATTTTAAAGTGTTTTATACAATCTTCTTGCATATTTAACATAGAGGGAAATGACACACACAAAAATTCTCTTTAATATTGACTAATAAAACACCAGCATAATATTTCACTAACCAAAACACACACACATACGCTCACAGATATTCACAGAATGTTCAGGCTGATACTCACAGGTATCACAGTGCCTACAAGTGTTTCCAATGCAAAGTGATGGTCCAAAGCCAAAAACATCTAGCGCAGTGTTCATTAGAAACCAAACTGCATTCTCATACTTCAGTTACAGTCTTGGTCAACAAACTCAGTTTCAAATGCCTAGTATGTCCAAAGTTTAATCCCCCCAAATATTCATCTGAGTAGGGAACTAGTAAAAAGCAATCTAAAAGATTCTTCAAAATTCTTGGGCACCTGCCCAGTGAAAATTTAAAAAAAAAAAGAAACTTAGCCCATTGTTTAGAGTCAACTTTTTTGAAGGATTCAAGAGGTCTGAGAAACTATTTAAAATGATGCTATAGGACAGGAAAAAAAAAAAAAAAAAAAAGGCTTTCCATCAAATGGTTATTTTCTGAAGAGCAACTTTGGTTTGAATGATAATATGTGACCTAAATGCAAAGATGATTGTACATAAAACAAACACATATCGGCTGCTGAAAGGGTCTTACCAATCGAGAGCACAAAAAAGTTTATCAAAAATTCAAGTAATTACTTATAAATGAGAAGGAGAGAAGGCCAATGAATGAAAATTCCATGCAGAAATATTGATATAAACCTGCATAATGACACGCCAAGAACTGGGAAGGTGCCACTTAAGGAAATAGAAACTGTCTATTTCAATGGTCTAATACCGAAAAACCACAAGATTTTGAAGGGTGATTATAACATTGAATAATGGGAAATTCCAAATCATGTATTTCCTTAGCAGATTTATAAATACCCCTCATATACTTGGAGGATTTCATAAGACATTCATTAACTTTTTCATATCTCCACTGGAAACATTCAGTACCCTTGGAAACATTTCCCAAGCACAACTTCGTATGTGGATGTAGATAATAATATTGTATTGGCTTTCATTTGCCAAGTAACTACAAAATATAAGCCAGTGAACATTATAAATCTTATTTAATAGAAAGAACGGAATATGAGGTAAATATTATTTGAGGGTTGGGGAATTTGGCCGGACTGCACAGCTAATATTTTATCTTTCAGAATGTCCGTCCTTCTTTCTGTCCTTCCTTCTCATACATCCTTCTGTTCATAGTAAATGACTTTGTTCCAAAAATGATTTAACACAATTTTCTAAGAATACACGAAAAGGCAAAATAAATCAAAATGAAAATATGTCAACTTTTTAAAAAGTATATGCATGTGGAAATATGTATTGTACAAGAAAAAAAGGTTAGAAAAGAAAAAAAAGGTTGTAAAAGAAAAAAAATGTTAGAAAAGAAAAAAAGGTTGTAAAAGAAAAAAAGCACAGGCTAGGATGTTAATAGTGATATTAATGCACCGCCATTTCTGTTTTCTGATTTTATTTTATGGATCTTTCTCTAAAATTTCTGTAGTTTTAGTATTAGAACAAACTTATAGGTAGAGCTTAAAAAGGCATTTTTTTTTTTTTTTTTACTGAATCACAGAGTCAAAGCATTCTATAATAGACATACTCTTATTTGACAATGTGAATGTTACTTTCTTTGCATTATTATTGTTATTATTGCTTAATATTTTGGTGCAGCAATCATCTGATTTATTTTCTGAATGTATTTATGTTCATTTGTTCTTTAAGAGGTTTTTGTCTCCAGTCCTTATCTTAAACATTGTTATTGTTATTAAATTTTAAGCTTTTTTAATTTTGTGAAGGCAAAAAATGGAAACCTAATAAACACATGTATATGTAAAAATTAAAAAAAAAAAAAGAAAAGTGTATGTTTTTAACAGGTGAGAAATGTGGGAAAAGACAAAATTGAAAAAGAAAGAGCAATGATAAGATTTAGCTCAGGCTCAGCGCCCGTAGCTCAGTGGTTATGGTGCCAGCCACATACACTGAGGTTGGTGGGTTCAAACCCAGTCTGGGACAGCTAAACAACAATGACAACTGCAACAAGAAAATACCTGGGCATTGTGGTGGAAGCCTGTAGTCCCAGCTACTTGGGAGGCTCAGGCAAGAGAATGGCTTAAGCCCAAGAGTTGGAGGTTGCTATGAGCTGTGATGCCATTGCATTCTATCGAGGGCGACATAGTGAGACTCTGTCTCACAGAAAAAAAAAGATTTAGTTCAGTTCTATGAAAACAATCAACTCTGATTTCTTTTTTTGTTGTTGTTATTGAGACAAAGTCTCACTTTGTTGCTCTGGGTTGAGTGCAGTAGAGTCATTATAGCTCACAGCAACCTCAAACTCTTGGGCTCAAGAGGTATTCCTGCCTCAGCTTCTCAAGTAGCTGGGACTACAGGCTCCAACACAAAATTTTTTCGATTTTAGTAGAGATGGGGTCTCACTCTTGCTCAGGCTGGTCTTTAACTCCTTAGGCCAAGTGATCCACCCACCGTGGCCTCCCAGAGTGTTAGGATTACAGGCGTGAGCCACCTCGCACGGCCTAATTAGCTCGGATTTCTACAGCCAGTTGGATAAGTGAGGTAGATTTGCTTGAACCACCAGTACTTCCCTAGTCTCTCTGAATTCTGAGATATGTTAGTATTCCATGAAAAGCAATAAAGTGAGGCTTTGGGAGGGAGTACTGTGAATAAATAGGTTAGAAGAACGATGATTCTTTATTTGTCTCCTGATGATTCTCAATGTACATTAAGAGTTTTGATAAATGCACAAACTGGTTGAAACAAATATTTCTCAAATATAATTGTGCAATGAACTTTTTCTCTGCTGCTGGACACTAGGAAACCCTGTGTCACAATGTTCATATAGAACTATTTAAAAATAAGTAGCAGCCAAGCACAGTGGCTCACACCTGTAATCAATGCTGGAAGGCCAGGGTAGATGGATGAGCAAGAGTGAGACCTCATTTCTACTAAAAACAGAAAAACTACCCAGCTATTGTGGCAGCTCCCAGCTACAAGGGAGGCTGGGGCAGGAGGTTGCTGCGAGCTATGATGCCACAGCGGTTTACCTGGGGCAACAGAGTGAGACTATGACTCAAAAAGAAACAGAGAAACAAACAATAAAAATTAGTCAAAGTATCACTGAAGGGAAATCACAAGAAGTTAAAACATTACTTTACACATTTGATCAACAGAGAAATCTATCCCCATGCTTCATAATGGAAGCTAAGAGGGCCTGAAGTTACGTAAATCACTTAATTGAACATGTTCTGTTTTGAATTTGTAGTGGAAATAAGCCAATAGGTTGCTGTCCCCGGGCATGCCTGGAAGACCAGGGGGTAGGTGGCAGTGAGCACTGACCCCACACCTGTGCTTACTGTCCAGCTTATCCTCGAGGTAGCCAACAGCATCTATGAAAGGCCAGGGTACCTAGGTTCGGAGTTCAGAACAAAAAGTCCAGATAAACATGTCAGGACCAGTAAACTGTATCATCCCCACACTCCCTGCTTCTCAAGGTCACCGTCTTATATCCTCAAGCCTGTGGTGGGAGGAAAGGGAAGGAAGTTGGCAAGAATGAGGTCAAATTTAATCTTGGACCCATGTTCACAAGAATCTAATTTATTTTTCCCATCTAAATAGATCTTTAATGTTGCAGGAAAAACCTTTCAAATTATCTTCACTGTCCTTTTATTATTTCAATATTTATATCTTGAGTAACATTCAGGTTTCACAGATGTGCCTGGGCCCCACCCCCAAAGAAACCAATTAGGTTTGTGGATACATCCCAGCTCTTAACTAAGGAATGTCAGATTTTCTATTTTTATATAGATTCAGCCAAAATAATTTTTGGAACTCAAATAGCTATGGTGGTAAATAGTGTTCTAGGAAATACTTCCCTACGAGTCAGCAGTGAGAGAAAGGCCTATTAGGGGACTATAAGCAGTGCTTATTTTATTTTTATCAAATCCTTGGTCAAATTTTTCCCAAGGAAGTTGCAGTTTCCATCTGGAGAAAGAGAAACGACAACACCACAGACAGAATGAAAAGGGGGACTTCACCTAACAAATTTAAACACTGTAACCTCATTGTTTGTACCCTCATATTAATCTGAAATAAAAAAAGAAAGGAAGAAGGCTTGCCTCATCAAAATAACAAGCAATAAACAAACACACTCCACTACGGAATCCAGGAAGTCTTATGCATTCACTGTTATTACAAAATCCATGAGTTTAAATAAAACACACTTGGTAAAACATTGTTCTTGAAATACAAAGTACAATCATTTTCTTAAATTATGAGCCTAATTGATTTTTTTTAATGGACCGTTCACTTGTTCCTTGACCCTAAAAGATTTTTATGCTAGGCCTCCTGTACATTGCAAATTCATTATGACCAACCTCGTTCCCAGAAGTACTGCATCGGGAGAGGTACAGAGATGGAAATTAAAAACAAAACTGAGACCGCACGGTGCCTTAGGCAAATTAGTAATACAAGTGAAACCATTATGTAAAAATCATTGTTTGGCTGGAAATATTGGACTATACATTATAAAAGTGTTTTGAAAAATGGTGACAGAATTCTGTAATGAAACACAGCAGCCACCTTAAACTGCAAAGCGGGAATATTTAGAATATGAAAAATGGGACAGGGATAATGAAGCCTGCCCTTTGGCAGGTGCCAAGACATGACAGAAGCATAATGTTTCTATCACTCAGATTGCTAACTAAATGCCATATTTGCCTATGGATAGATCTGAGTTCATTCACTGACCTGGTATAGTCTCTCCCTTTAGGGACAAGAAACTCTTTCAGAAATTCTACTTCTGAACTTAATTAAGTGCCATATTATCCTCATCAAGTAACACTGTGCATGCTGACCTGAGTTTATTAGTAATTTGGGGGATCCCAAATTTGGTGAGGATTAGAAAAAGTCCTACAAAGTAAGGTAGGATAATTTTTTTTTTTTCTAAATAAAAATTGGGGAAGACCCCACAGAATAAACCCAGACTTCTATCAGAAATTAAAAATTCATATTTTTCCCACTTACTTATTTTATACCCTGGAAAGCTACAAATGGAATTGTACTCAAAAGAACCTCAAAGGTATGAGTGGAAAAATATCCAAATATTAATCTCTTCCTCTTTTTCTTTTTTGAGACAGGGTCTCCATGTGTTGCACAGGCTGGTCTTGAACTCTTAGTCTCCAGAGATCCGCCCACTTCAGCCTCCCAAGTAGCTGGGACTATAGGCACAAGCCACTATGCCCCACTACTGATTTCTTTTAAAGAAAACTGTTGTAGAATGCTGTCTTTAGTTCTTTCATTCATTAAGACTGAAAGTAGGGCGGTGCCTGTGGCTCAAAGGAGTAGGGCACCGGCCCCATATACCAGAGGTGGCAGGTTCAAACCCAGCCCCGGCCAAAAAACTGCAAAAAAAAAAAAAAAGACTGAAAGTATCCTGACTTGAGAATTATGGTAAGAACATTGGACTTAATTTCAAAGACACTGGGCTGTATAGTCTCAGCCATGGACAGTATTTAATTTTATACCTTTGATCGCGGTACCAGAAACTCACTTAAATCTCAGCTTATTCCATGTAAAGCAGGCCTAGTACCTCTTGCTGTGGCCATTTGGAAAATGAACTGTGCCGACACAGATGGCTCCCTGTGAGCTTGTGAGCCCTAACAACCAAAGTGTGAGGTGGCTTTCTCATCCCCGGGATCACAATGAGAAAAACTCTAACCACCTCCGAAAATGGGTTTCAAGGGTGTGCCTAAAGTAACTCTTTTCACTCTTTTCATGGGTCTTTGGGCTCGCAATACACAATGATGTTAACAGTAGGTGACAATCTTTCTGGAAGACGTGGAGTAAAACTCAAGTGCAAAATGTCACAAAATGTGATAGTGGAGTAGGAGAATCAGGAAGTGTGTCGGGTTTGAAAGAAAAACAACATGGTGAAAAACGAACAGCCTCCTGAACTCTTGTTATACATCAGGATATTTAAAATGAGATGTAAACTTTCAATGAGTTTTATTTCTAGATGAGTATTTTTACTACATACTCATAGATGAATGAGATGGGATTTAAATATTTATGGTACTTTCATTACTAAGGATGAATTCACATTCATGGGGTTTTTTTTGCATCAAGTATTTTGGGCTGTCTCCTATGCAAAACATCTTAACTAAAACCATTTAAATCCATTTTGAAGCCTCGAATAAATATGAGAGTTTTAAGAAAATCTTTCTTTACTTTAGACTCATCTATAACCATCAGTATTCGGATTGACACAGAAAATACAAAAGGTAGTTAAGTGCAGAATCTTTATGGAAAATCAAAAAGAAAGCAGAGAGGAGAAAAGTGAAAAAGCCTCTTTCTACTGAGGTTTAATCAAAGAACTGGTCTACCTCTCCTGCTCCCGTTTCATTCGTGTCCTCTCCTCTTCTGATGTCAAGGATTCCTGTACTTTTATTTTACCCGTTTTCTCAATCTTGTCATCTTTGCGATGTTTGCCAAACCTGTTGATAACAAAAAATTCTAACTTGTCAATGTATACACAATGAGTTTCCTTTCTCTGGCGCTACTGACATATACTCGATGAAATGGATGTTTGCGTCTTCAAAAACAAGAGCTAAAGTTCTCCTGTAATCAATGGTTCTGATCAGGATTTCTATTTTGAATCAGATTATTTCATTTATTTTTTTACTTAGAACTCCCTGGAGAAAACCCTTTTGGAAAATGGCCTCAATACCCAAGTTTGTTTCTGCGAGACAAAGATAAAAACAAACAACACGACTTGCAGTGTTCCCTTATTAAACAAACAGCTAATACATTCGTAGGACTAAGTGCTGAACTCACTTCAGATGCTACAGGAAAAGTGAGCCACGTTGGAGTGGGCTTTTCCCAGGACTCAAGAAGGATAATCCACAATCATCTGCTTAATAGCCTCTCCATAAACAACTACTCTATATTTCCACGGTCAGGCTTACTGGAAACATTCATCATAGTTTAAAAACTGACAAACAAGGCCACACGTGCAAAGTTCGATGTCCAAAGGATAATTTACACTGCTGTTAAAGCTTTGTGCTTATTCAGTTGAGAGGTTCAAGGCCCTCTCATCCAATACTCTCCCAAATCTGACAAAAAGCAATTGCCCAAAGTGGTGTCTTTGACTTGACAAACCTATATTGAATCAAAAACCAACAAGAAACAGACGTGTGATTCAAACACAGCCCATGCAAACTTCCACAGATGGGTGCTTGAACTCAAGGCTCTTTAAGAAAACACTAACATTATTCTATTCTGGGATTCAAAATAGCTCAGAAACCTCAAACTTGGTATCACTGCTTTTCTCTGCTGTCATCTCTGCATGACCATGTTGCCTGGACCCCCTGTCCTCCTCTGTATCCTCAACAAATCTTCATCACTACTGACTTGGTCACCAGGTGTTTCAAAAAAGAAATCTTTAGATAGTTATACAACAAAATATTCATAAATATTTAAAGTATACTGAGTATTTCTTTCTGAGGAGGAGCCAGGAATCTGGTGTACAGAGACAATTTCATATCAAAGAAGAGAACAGGAAAGAGGTGGGCTCAAGAGGAAGTAAAAGAGAAAAATCATTTCAATGAATGGCCTGCTGTTAGTGCAGGGTTTTTTTTTTTTTAATTAATATAAATCTGATTTCAAATACTTGTCTACAACATAAAGCATATGTGAGAATAATATTAAGTAAAACTATGTTTGCAAAGGGGTTTATAAACAAGGAAAGCATTCTTAAAATGTTAAAACAGAAAAAAGTTAAAATACATATATATATTATATATATATTTTTTGAGACAGAGTCTCACTATGTCGCCCTTGGTAGAATGCCATGGCATCACAGCTCACATCAACCTCAAACTCTTGGGATTAAGCAATTCTCTTGCCTCAGCTTCCCAAGTAGCTGGGACTATAGGCGCCTAACATAACACCTGGCTAAAAAGTTAAAATAATATCACCATTATTCCTTTAAGAATTATGTATAGGCTCCCGCCTATAATCCTAGCAATCTGGGAGGCCAAGGCAGGTAAATTGCTTGAGGTCAGGAGTTCAAGAGCAGCCTGAGAAAGAACAAGACCCTGCCTCTAAAAAAAAAAAAAAAATAGCTGGGCATTGTGGAGGGCCCCTGTTGTCCCAGCTATTTGGACGACTGAGGCAAGCAGATCATTTGAGCCCAAAAGTTTGAAGTTGCTGTGAGCTATGATACTACCGCACTCTACCCAGGGTGACAAAATGAGACTCTGTCTCACAAAAGAAAAAAAAAAAAAATGTACAGTATTAGATAGCAATTGAAATGAGCTATAGGATTAACTCTACAAAGCAAATCTATCCTTAAAATTTAAGTTTAATTAGAAATCTGAAGATTATTGTAATTGAACAAAAAAAAAATGAAAGAAAGAATAAGAGAAAATCCTCGAGAATTTAAAATCTGGGATCTGATATATTGCAAGATATAAATATGTACTGTGTTTTTAACTACAAAACACTAAAAATAAAACATTTCCCTTCATTCGTGTCAACAGATCAATAATGTCTCAGAATTGAGAATAACCACGGGCTTTACATAATGAATGAGTAAAATAAATGAAAGAACAAACTGACTTGTGCCAGGAGGAGCCAAAATGCAAAACACAATGGTCATTCATTCGACAAAAATTTCTCGCACGTCTGCTACCTGGTTGGGACTTCTCTGGGGCACAGCAGATGCTCGCAGCATTCACACAGCTTATGACTTGCTAGTACTTGGTTGACCAATTAGCACAGAACAGACCAGAGAGTGCATGTGAAAAGCTGAAACAGGGAGAACAATTAGGAGGCTATGGTAGGACACTAGGGGGTGATGGGGGAGTGTGAGAGACCTGGATAGTTTCTGGACATACTCTGAGAACAGCATGGATAGGATTTATGGATGGGGAGGCCGCGGGTGGGAGAGAAAGAAAGAGAAGGGTCACTGAGGACTCTAGGGTTTCAGCCGCACGACCGCAAGAGAGAAGTTGCCAGGACCAGAAGCAGCAGGAGGTTTGGCAGACTTGGGGAAATATAACATGGTAGCAAAGACGCAGGGGACAGAATAGGGCTAGACTGACTGCTGTCACCAGCTCACAGACAGGATTTATAGCCAGGGGATTCAATTTTCATCCTGAAAGTTCTCTAACATCAAGGCATCTGGAAGTATAAAATGTATTAAATTCTAACTTCCATAAAAGTCTAAGTTCAAATTTTAATACATTGTATTTATTTATAATGAGGTCCTTTTAAAGGTAAATCATTTTAACCAATTAGTTTTTCATAAATACTCGTTAAATGATACACTGTTGCCACACTGACTTACTGAGATTTTCCTTGAAAGACATTGAGCTGGTTCATGTTCTAAATTACACAAAATCAACGCTGCATTGTATTTGAGAAACACAATGAAATAACACAGATAACAATGTTATTATCTGTCTGTATCAGAAGGTACTTTAATCTCATAAGAAGATAATGTATATCTGCTTTGGAGTTAATACCATTATGAAACAATTTAGATTGATTTTTGCATGCTTTATAACAGTTTAGATATTTCCAACATTGAGTTTAATTAGCTCTATCAAAACATTTTTTTAAAAGTGTTCTTCACCCTATTTTATGAAGAAAAATTTTGTTGTATCACCAAGTCTCATATCAACTAAATCTAGCAACTTTCAGCTTTTTATGTTAAGTATATATGACTAAAAAATATTCATTAGTTAAGATGAGTTAACTCTTAGTTAAGAACTGAATTTTTTTCATTTTGTTTGGTGTCAAAATAGTGGTTTACTAGACTATGTCTTATCACTGAAATAATTACTTATATTTTATAAATTTATTACCAAACCATTATAGCATACTTTCCTTTTTTTTTTAAGAGCTTAGATTTAAGAGTGATATATGAAAAGTAAAGAAACCCCAGACAAAATCTCTATAGGTTAGTTGTTGAGTATGTCTTTTAATACTTGCTTTAGAATACAGTAGGTGATTTTTTTAAGGCATACTATAAAAATCACACGATATTACTTCATAATTGGGACAAACATGGACCCCTCATAGGTATAATTATTTGATAAAAGGAAATAAAGACAGACAGTAAACTAATAATTTTAGCATATATAAAAAAAACAAAACAGTGGCCGAGACTGGTGGATCCCACCTTGTAATCCTAGCACTCTGGGAAGCCAACGTGGGTGGATCACCTGAGCTCAGGTGTTTGAGACCAGATGACATACTTAAAAACAAACAAACAAACAAACAAAAACTAGCAACTCGGCAGGCACCTGTAATCTCAGCTACTCAGGAGGCTAAGGCAAGAGGATCTCTTGAGGCCAAGAGTTTGAGGTTTCTATGAGCTATGATGCTACGGCACTCTACCTAGGACAACAAAGTTTGAGACTCTGCCTCCAAATAGCAAAAGAAAAGAAAGAAAAGAAAAGAAAAGAAAAGAGAAAAGTCATATTCACTCTATTTCCTAATATAATCTAGTATACTTCTTTTTTTGAATTTTTTTTATTTTTACATATACATGTGTTTATTAGGTTTCCATTTTTTGCCTTCACAAAATTAAAGAGGCTTAAAATTTAACAACAATAACAATGTTTAAGATAAGGACTAGAAACAAAAACCTCGTAAACAATGAACGAACGAACATAAATACAGTCAGAAATCAGAGAATTGCTGCATCAAAATATTAAGCAATAATAATAATAATAATAATGCAAAGAAAGTAACATCTACACTGTCAAATAAGAGTATGTCTATTATAGAATACTTTGACTCTGAGATTCAGTATGGAGTCATCAGTTAACTTCTTATTTTTTTAAGTCTCAAAAAATAGACAATTAATATTTATAAATAAAAGTAAAAGATAATTTCAAAAAACAGATCATGCCAAATCTTATAGACAATAGAAAAAGAAGAAATACTAGTATACTTCTTGACTTATAGTTGCTAAATTTATTCTGAAAAGACCAGCGGGGGTAGGGGGGATAATTGAAAAATGTCAGTTATCCATATAAATGTATATACTCTCAAAGTCAGGTTCACAGTTGAAATTAGTAATCAATTTATCAAGACCATCATTTAATAAATGCTTAACAACTCAGATGATACCAATTTTTTTATGTTATTATCTTTTAAAAGTCACAAAGGAACGTCACATGGGTCACTTCTGAGAAACAGCATAGCTGAAGAAATACTGTAAAAAAAAAAATAGGTGATAAAAAAAGGAAAACAGTTCTAAAAAGAGAAGCAAAAACAAAACAAAACAAAACAAAAAAACACATGCTTTAGCGGTCCTGGAAGAGAATATGCCCTGGGGTGGGGATGGGAGGGAAATCCCAATGCTCTAGTGAAGACTCCTTCACAGAAAGATGCAGTGGTGAGCCCTGTCTTATTCAGAGCAGAATTGATTGTAACATTTCTTAAACATATGGCTGTCTTCATAAAGGATACAGCAATGTTTTCATTCCACTAAAGTAATCTCAAAGTAATCTGCTAAATGGGTTTTACCGTGACGCGTTACAGAGGAGATCATTGCATCTGCCAGATTGGCTGAATATATCATTACAGCTAAGAATGATGAGCAAAACGTGCAATCGTTGACAAATGGGAAAAGCAAAAAGCTAACAAAACAACCACAAAGGATAGCAACAAATGCTCTTGTTCCCATACAGAAGTAAATGTCATTAAAAATTAACTACTGCTAAGGGTTTCCTCGCTATTAAAAACATCATTTTGCTTTTCAATAAAGCAATGTAATCCTTGCAGCAGTACAAATACTGCTGAACCATTTTACCATTTAAAGTGCAGTATTTCTATTGCTACTAAAATTAGAGGTCTTTAGGAAAAAATTATGCTGAACGATAACACGCAGTATCCTGCTATAAATAAAATAAAAATATAATTGGTTTTCTAATGAAAGGGTTTTTCCTAATACCATATTTTAAAACATGATACAGTAAAAAGGAAGTCTTAAAAAAAATCTGCTGCCATATTTAAAAATAGATGAACAGAATATCCAGAAGCAATTATCTTGTAAGCTTTGAGGAATAATCTTTAAAATAAGATTTTCTTCAAAAAACAACCTCACTGAAATGTCACCTAGAAATATGGTATTTTCTCACTGCTAATTACCAAGGTCTTCATGTCTAAGGAAGACTTTGCTACAATATTCATCTGACTATTTACCCTAAGAAATTTGCAGGGTAAGTAATACTGCTTGGCTGGGGAAGAACATTTAACATGGGTCAAATATTGATTCAGTGTCACCTTCCAGAAGCCGACATCCTCCCCCAATACCAACTCCTGGTCTGAAGTGTCAATATTCTGCCCTATATTTCTAAATATTTGTACTATCACATGATTCATTGTAGCCTTTTGTTCAGGAATTCATCCTCTGTTTCTAGAACCTTCCAGTCATTTCTGGAGGATACATGTGTTTGTGCAACCATTGCATACCCTGCTGTTAAATGTCCTAAATACCAGCTGCTCAATGAGCCAGACTCAGGATCCTGAAATGCAAATTGTGTACCCTGCTATGTGTCCAATTCGTTTCTCTTTTTCTCTTTGCAGCTCAGGAACACACCATTCACTGAATCAAAGAAAACCACAAGCTCTTAACATCATTACTCTGAGTCCTTCAAGTCTTATTTTTCCTAAATGATTTTTTTTTTTTTTTTTTTTTTTCATATAGTGTCTCACTTGCCACCATGGGTAGAGTGCCATGGTATCACTCACTGAACCTCAAACTCTTTGGCTCAAGTGATTGATCCTCCTGTCTCAGCCTCCCGAGTAGCTGGGACTACCTGCTACAATACCTGGCTGATTTTTAGAGACAGGGTCTCTCTCTCTCATTCAGGCTGATCTTGAACTCCTGAGCTCAAGTAACCCACCTGCATCAGCCTCCCAGAGTGCTAGGATTACAGGTATGAGCCACCATGCCCTGTTTCCTAAATGGGTTTTTTGTTGTTGTTGTTTGTTTGTTTGTTTGGAGACAAAGTCTCACTTTGTTGCCCCAGCTAGAATGCTATGGCATCATAGCTCACAGCAACCCCAGACTCTTGGACTCAAGTGATCCTCTTGTTTCAGCCTCCCAAGTTGCTGGGACTACAGGCACCACCACAACACTCAACTATTTTTAGAAACGGGGTCTCACTCTTGCTTAGGCTGGTCTCCAACTCCTGAGCTCAGGCGATCCACCCACCTTGGCCTCCCAGAGTGCTCGGATTACAGGTATGAGCCACCATGCCCAGAACTTCTTTTCAATTGATTCTGGTATTTTCCCCACATTCTCAGTCTTTGTTAAACTTTCATCCACTCATCATCCTGGTCAAAGATCTGATAGGTAACTGCTCTAGATTTTATCTAAAGAAAAAAATATAGGCACATATCTTTGTCGATTGTTCTATAGCACCCTTGCCCATATTTGTTCTCGTGTTTCTGTAAATCAAAGAAGATTAGAGATTAGTCCTTAGGCCTAATATCTTTATCTGACAGACAAACTAAATCCAGGAGGTGTGAGGAGTTGCACAAAGCTGCACTTAGCTAGGACTAGAGGTTCAGGTCACTTCACAGCTAGTGTAAGATGCGTTAGTGGCTCCAAATGTGGATACTCCTAGGAGAAAATAAAATCCTAAGACCTATGAAGTTCACTTTGTGTAATCCCCAAGTGAGCCCTGTAACTAAACACCTGTTGAGTGTTCTTTTGATCATTTAATTACATTTAAATAGAATTTATTGAGTTCTTATTATGTACATTATCTCACTGATTCCCACAGCCAGCATACCAGGTTGGTGTCATCGTCCTGTTAGAAGCCTCAGGAAACACAGCCTGATTTAATGGTTTGTCAGCTCCTACAGCAAGTAAGGAGCAAAGCCAGAATTCAGACCCAATTCAGACTCTGGTCACCACACCTAAGACATCTCAAAAGCTTTACAGTCACTATGTGCTTTCATCTTGAGAGCAGCTGCTTAATAATTCTTTTTTAAAATAAATAAGATAGATCTTATATTAGCAACTAGGTTCAGGGGACACCGTTCCTGAATGGTGCTTATCTATGAAGGCCAGGAATTTGACGGCAAGATGTGCTCCTAACCAGTGGAGGAGCAGAGAAAACTGCTCACATACCCACATAGGAACTGCCAACATTTCTAATGCATTGACACTCCAAATGTCAAATCACTGGTAGGGGTATATGCAAATACTGCCCGGGGACAGCAGAAGCCTGTTAAACTGTCCGGGCCCATTCAGGGTCAAACAGCAAGGAGTTCATTGCATGTATTTATCTTTTGTAATGATGTGATGGGTTTCCAGCCATATATATTTTTTTTGGTGGGGGGAGGGCGTAGAGTGGAGATTCTGGCCTCCTTTACAAATAAAAAAAAAAAAGAAAGAAGACTCTACTCCTAGGTCCTTCCTGTATAGAATCTTACATATTTTAGTGACATTTTAACAAAATCAGTACCCTGAAAGCGTACTGATTTGCCCAGCAGTAGATTGTGGCAATGCAAGATGAAATCAGGGAAGAGGTGGCTGATTATGAAAAGCAGAAAGCTCCTATTTAGGCAAAAAAGCATCTTGGTAATCAACAATGATGAGAAGGGAGACTCAGGAAAGGGTCCGTGCCAACCCGAGGCTGCTTTTGTCAGACGGGATGCAGTGTCAAGTAGGTGCGGTTAGGCAGAGGTTCTCTTTAAAAGGAAATTCACAAAAACTTGAGGATCATTATTTGATTGTGTATAGTTTTCATCAGAGCTAGTCTGATTAGATCTAATAAACCAAATTTGTGTTGCTTGGCGTCCAAGGAAAAAGAAGTAACATAAAAAAAAAAAAAAAAAGAAAAAGAAAAATCAGCTTCTACTTAACCAAAATAGACCAGCCTTTAGATGTGTGATGTTGTCTTAATGGGTAACATATCCTTTTCAGGTCTTCCTGTTAAATGTCTTTGTAAGTGCACTCCTTATGGGTCAGCTAATCAGAGACCCACTGATATGCCTAGTAATCTGACACTCCAGAAATCCTAGAAGGATGGGAAACAAGGAAATATTAAAACAATGATCGAAAAATTGAAAAGGGGAAGGAGGGGAACCTAGCACAGAGTCAATCTCAACTTTATAAGAATCCCCATAAACTCTAAAGATCTAAAAATAAACAAATAAACAAAAAGCTATGAGATTCAGACATAAAGGCGTGGGAGGGAAAGCAAACCTATTAGTCCTTCAAAACACAAAATAAATACACAAATCACTGAAATATGCTTAGAACTATTTGAGTGAAATGAGAGAAGCTGCATGGAACCCTATCTTAATTATGATGGTGGTGATTTGGGGACATCACCTCATTCACAGGGCACACATCACAGTTTCGGTGGCAGATAAATTCCTTCGCTGTAGAAGATAGACCTTTGCATGATATATCTTTTTTTTTTTTTTTCCATGCAGGTAAATAAACTACTCTAACCCAAATAACCCCAAAGACCCAAATATTATTCTTGCAAAAAAATATGCAAATTATAATTTTGGTTTCCCCTGTAACTAAATTGACTTTGTTATAATATAGATGCATATATAGACATACATGTACTTAAACATAGTAAAAACAGAGTTCTGATTTTTCTAAATGCTTAATTTGGCATTGAAATCAGCCACGTCCACTCGTAACGATTTTGAGAGCACCTCTCACACGACAACTTCTTCGCATCCTTTCTTAACTATGATACTCCTCATTCTTGCTCTGTTCATTTTAATGCATTATTGTTTCATAATACAATACTACAAATTGCAAATTACATTTGGCTCAAGAAGTGATTATGAAAAATACGATCACTGCTGCCTTTGCTCGACTAACTCTGATAATAATGAGAGATTGATTGAGCTCTGAGCAGCCTGAGTGATGAGAAGGGTCAATTTGAACATTTCTATTAAGCTCCTTTTGTTAAACCCAACACTTTGCCAGGTCAGAGGCAAATAATCATACCCTACATCTGGTTACCATGGTTTTCCTTCTCCTAAAGCCTCAGAAGGATTTAGTAAGTGGTCCTGCCCTGAAGGCAGTCCCCTGAAGAAATGCTAATGAGACCTAAGTCACAAAAAACACCACCATTTAACAGGGCGCTTGAAGGAAGGAAGGAAAAGGAAAAGGTACAAGCTATTTTACTACACACCTTTTGCTAGGAGGACAAAGAGTGTGGAGCATTTGGCAACAAAGATAATCCTAATAATTCCTGGTACCATCTGCCTTTCTGATACTTAAATTGGCATCCAGGTTGTAAACGTTTAGGAGCTAATTCAAACACATGCACACCGGTAAGGACTTCTTTTTCGAGTTATAAATATCCACTGTCAATTAAATACGCATTGTGATTCAAATTATACATTCTAACTACCCTACAAAGAGATGTGTAAGTTACACCAGCTGAAACACCCTCAAATATTTTCTTCTCCTTGTCTGTTTACAGAACAGATGAAAGTCATAAAGACAGACAGATAATATGATCATTAAAGTTTCGGGGGGGCGGGAGGGGAGAGGGGAAAGCCCCAGAGTTTCTGTATACCTTCTGGAAATTTTGAAAAGATTAAAACTTCCCCCAAAGATCTCATTATCTGTAAAGTTATAGTGTCAGTCAGCACTTTTTTCTGTCGATGATAGGAAACAAATTTCTGTGGATTCACAAGTGTCTGAGAATGCTCTCTACAGAGTAAATTAAGAGGTGTAGATTTTCAGTTTTGTGCTTTTAAGTTGCTTTGCATATCCAGATTCCACATTAGGGAGCTGACACGTCTTCTAGGCCCAGGGTTCTGTGGGCAAACTGTCAAGAACTGGGGGCCGCCCCTAACTTGGAACAGGAGAGAACAAGATTTAGATTCCTAAAGAGGGGGCAGGTTCCTTGAGCCAAGATGCAGACACTGTCTGTCTACTTGAGTAACACTTCCCTTTTAAAGAACAAGGGACTAAAGGTTGCATATTTGGCTAAAATCAGTGTCCTTGCAACATGCCTGGGTCCTAGGGAGTTTAACTCAT
>CAUYPK010169290.1:0-17739 GCA_963574355.1 Loris lydekkerianus
CTTCCCCCTATTCTTAGGTTGTAACTGGGTTATAGCTTTCATGTGAAAGCCCTAAATTAGTTTCATAGTAGGGCTGAGTACATTGGGTACTTTTTCTTCCATTCTTGAGATACTTTACTGATTCTCTTACCTCAGCCTCCCAAGTAGCTGGGACTACAGGTGCCCGCCACAACACCTGGCTATTTTGTTGTTGTAGTTGTCATTGTTGTTTGGCAGGCCTTGGCTGGGTTCGAACCCACCAGCCCCAGTGTATGTGGCCAGTGCCCTAATTGCTGAGCTACAGGTGCCAAGCCAGATAGTTCCTTTTTAATTGCCATTTATATAAAACTTTCTCAGAAAAATTTTTAGAAGTTTACTTAGATTCCATCCACTAGTTTCTTATCTATTTATTAGCCTTTTAATAAACTCAATATTAGGGATGCTAATATTCTAATAAAAACCATGTTACCATTCACTTAGATTATACCCTTAATTATAGATTCTGCAAGTTTGGCTCATGAACAGGAGCCAGTAAGATCTTAGGACATGTAAATAAAAGTCACCTGAGGGTAGGTAATAGAGTTGGATGACCCAGCTCCTTCTGAAGAAGTGGCCAAAGTGTTCAATCTTCAGAGATCAGAGCTATAAGGAAGAAGCAAGCCCCTAAAAGACAGCAATCTGAAGGCACAAATATACTAATGTGTAGGACATAGAGGTTGTTATAAAGATTACCTGGAAATAGTCACCATGGTAACTGTGCGCTCATAGGGTGAGACATAATGCCATAATAAAGATGGCAGACCATAGTAATGTGAGATTCCTGCGTTGGCATTATATAGTCCCGTCCCATAGAAAGACAAAGACAGCAGTCTACAGTACATGATATGGGCACTTTAATTTTGGCATCTTCTCGGGATGAGAACTTACAATTAGATGACAAAGGAGGGGTAGTAGATGGGGTGTTATAGTAGTACAGAATCAAATTCCCAGGTTTTCAGATTTTAAAAAAGTTCTTTTTAATCATTTTACTCAAAGGAAATCCAATCAACATAACTAGTTCCTCTAATGCAGTCGTTCTTAACCTGTGGGTCGCAACCCCTATGGACTGTATTAAAGGTTCACAGCATTAGGAAGGTTGAGAACCACTGCTCTAATGCATGACTTACAACAAAGTGCCACTTATAATTAAACAATTGAGGCCAGGCTTGATGGCTCACGCCTGTAATCCTAGCACTCTAGGAGGCCGAAGTGGGTGGATTGCTTAAGCTCACGGGTTTGAGATCAGCCTAAGCAAGAGTGAGACCCCCATCTCTAAAAATAGCCGGGCATTGTTGCGGGCACCTGTAGTCCCGGGCACCTGTAGTCCCAGCCACCTGGGAGGCTAAGGCAAGAGAATTACTTGAGCCCAAGAGATTGAGGTTTTTGTGAGCTATGAGGCCACGGCACTCTACCAAGGGTAACAAAGTGAGACTCTGTCTCAAAAAAAAAAAAAAAGAAAAGAAAAAAAGAAAGAAAAAGAAAAAAAGAAAAGAAACAATTTATACTAATTATTCTGCCATATTTGTCTCTTTCACTCTTATAAGTAAGTCAGTTTAGTCATAGAATTATTGGAAAAGGAAGTACATTTTTAAAAATGTAACTCTTACTGAATTTTTCTCATTATAGAACACATGTTCACTGTAAACAATTTGGAAAATATATTTATGCATAAGGAAGAAAAATCTTAAAAATCATTCATAACTTCTGAACACTAAAAATACACTCTGGGAGGCCATGGTGGGTGTATTGCTTGAGTTCAGGAGTTTGAGACCAGCCTGAGCAAGAGTGAGACCCTGTCTCTACTAAAAATAAAGAAACTAGCCAGGCATAGTGGTGGGGTCCTGTAATCTCAGCTACTTGGGAAGCTCAGGCAAGAGGATTTCTCAAGCCCAAGAGTTTAAGATTGCTGTGAGCTATGACTCAAGGCCACTCTATCCAGGGCAACAGAGTGAGACTGTTTCAAAAATAAATAAATAAACAAACAAACCCTAAGAAATACATTGGCAATATTCTAGAGTGTTTCCTTCTAGTCTTTTTCTGTGTATGTTTATACTATTAGGGTCATCCTAAATATTGTATTCTAATATATTACTCATATTGTAAAATTTTCCCCTTTCTATATGGCCTGAATTGTGCTCTTCCAATGTTTGTATGTTGAAGTCCTAATTCCCAGTACTTCAGAATGTCGCTGTGTTTTGAGATTGGGTCTATTTTATTTTATTTTATTTTATTTTTGCAGTTTTTGGCCAGAGCTGGGTTTGAATTCACCACCTCTGGCATATGGGGCCCACGCCCTACTCCTTTGAGCCACAGGCACCGTCCAAGATTGGGTCTTTTTTAAAAAGATGACTAAAATGAGGCCATTAAGGTTAGCTCTGTTCTAATCTACTTGGTGTCCTTATAAGAGGAAATTTAAACATACAAAGAGATAACAGGGCACATGCACAGATAGAATAGACGATGTGAGGACGCGATAAGAAGGTAGTCACAAGGAGTCTTTTGATAATTACCGCCACTAGTTCTCTGGTGCTTGTGAGGCAATTAGAAGGCAAAGATGTCCAAGGGAAAAGTATTAAAAAATACTACCCACTGGATTTTGACCCATCAAAGATCCCCAAACTCAAGCTCCCCAAAGACCAGCAGTACGTGGTGTGGTTGGCGGCACTCTTCAACATGAGGTGCAAGACATGTGGAGAGTACATCTATAAGGGAAAGAAGTTCAATGCTCGGAAGGAGACTTTTATATTAAGTGCACCAGCTGCCTGGCAGAGATCATGTTCAAGATGGACCCACAAAACACAGACTACACCATGGAGCATGGGGCCACACGGAATTTCCAGGCTGAGAAGCTCCTGGAAGAGGAGGAGAAGAGGGTACAGAAAGGGAGGACAAGGAGCTCAACAACCCCATGAAGGTGCTGGAGAACCAGACCAAGGACTCCAAGCTGGAGATGGAAGTGCTAGAGAACCTGCAGGAGCTTAAGGACCTGAACCAGGGCCAGGCCCATGTAGACTTTGAGGCCATGCTGCAGCAGCACTGCCTGTCCGAGGAAGAGTGGCAAAAGCAGGAGCAGGAGGAAGATGAGAAGGAGATAGCAGCCTTGTTGGAGAAAGCTAGAAAAAGAAAGAGGACTCCAACTCTGAGGATGATGCTACTTCTCTCCCACCCAGGCCTGCCCTGCAGCCCAGCCCCACTGCTATCCTGGATGAGGCCTCAAACACCAAGAGGAGGGTGGAGAGCTGAGAGCAGAGCATCAGCAGTCTGGGCAGGCTTCGGGTGTCTGGCCTGATGGTGGTGAAGACAAAAGCAGGTGCAGATCAAAACACTGGGCAGGGCCAGGTGACACCAGGCACCCTGAAGAGCAGTAAGGTAGATGACCCTACACCCTTACAACCTGCCACCTCCTCCCTGAGCCAGCTGGGTGTGATGACAGCAATGGCAGCAACTAAATCAGGTCAAGGATCACAAGACCAGTTTCAGCCCATCAGAGGCCGAGTTGCTGGTAGTCAGGGCAGGTAGCCTTGGCACCTACCAGATCCACAAGGGATAAGCAGCAGCTTGGCAGAGCCAGCAAGCTCTTTGGCCAGGACTCAGTTTCCCTCCTACTCACACCAGCCCTGCAGCACCTCAGGGACCCCTGCCCCTTCTGCCCCACCTGGCCCTGTGCTGAGGGCTGGGGCATGCCTGGAGCATCTCTCTTCTTCCAATATAATTTCAAGGTCCTCTCTGGGACACTGCTGGACATCTCCGTCACATTTTCGGTATGTGGGTACACCCACCCACCCCAGCAGACTCCATCCCTTCCCTCCATGGAACTATTTAGAACCAATAAAAGGAATCTGTCTAAAACAAACAAACAAAAAAAAAAAGAAGGTAATCACCTCACCTCAAGCAATCCACTGGCCTCAGCCTCTCAGAATGCAAGATTTACAGGCATGAGCTACTGTGCCTCTGAGTTCTTTTGTGTAGCAAATCATTACATATTTGAGTATTGTCTGTGGCCCTTTTCTCATTTGCCTCTTTTTAGATTCATCTTATTCAATAGTTCAATAGCTCTGGCTTCTTTAGTCAATGCTCATGTGACAAAGTTTCCCACAAACTTCACATCTTAGTTGCCTTAACCTGAATTTGCACTATAGTTTGTGGTGGCCCTCCTCAGATTTGGAGCTCCAGAGCCTCCGACCCCCATGAAATATAGTGGAATCACAATGATCTAGCACTCCTTTTACTATAACTAGGTGGTTTTCACTCCCATTCTCTGTAGATGCTCTTTGAAATCTTCCCTTATTACTCTTAGGTTGCTGCTTTGTCCCTGTTCCCTCCCATTCTGAAGATGTCTTTCATGAAGAAAATTGAAGCCAATACCAGTTCCTCTACCTCACAAATTTAGTTCCATTTGTGCTTAGTCTTTCCTGTTTCCCTCCCTCTGTGAAAGGTGATCCTTCTACCTGTGCTCACAGTCCTATGTTCTTCTATCTCTATAGAGATAGAAATATTGGCTAAGCCAATATTTTTCCTTCTCTTATCTCTTTAACCCTTCCATTTCCATGACAGGTTCCTTTTTTTTAAAATTTTTTGCCCGGGGCCGGGTTTGAACCCGCCATCTCCAGTACATGGGGCCAGTGCCCTACTCACTGAGCCACAGGCGCCATTCCTCCATGACAGGTTCTTGCCCTCAGCCAGTAAACATGCTTTAGTATCTACTGTCTTGTGAGAAGAAGTACGCTTTGTTAATTTTTCTTTTTTTAGAGAAAGGGTGCATTTCTTACATCTCTTTTTACTTAACAATCTCTCTTTTGAATATATGCCATATATACATATAATATGAATATACATATACATATTAATGTGTATATATACATATATATATAAACCTAAAGAACTCCCTCATCTAAAAAAAAAAATACGTATATCTTTAAAACAAAACACTTTGTGGTATAATTCATATTCCATACAATTCACCTATTTATATGTACAATTTACTAATTTTAGTATATTCACAGAGTGATGGGACTATCACAAAAATCAATTTTACTGTGTTTTTATTTTTATTATTTTGAGACAGAGTCTCACTCTCTTGCCCAAACTAGAGAGCCGTGGCATCAGCCTAACTCATAGTAACTTCAAACCCCTGGGTTCCAGATATCCTTCTGCCTCAGCCTCCCAGTATAGGTAGGTACTCGCCACAACACCTGGTTAATTTTTCTATTTTTAGTAGAGACGGGGTCTTACTCTTGCTCAGGCTAGTCTCAAACTCCTGAGTTCAAGCAATTCACCTGTATTGGCCTCCCAGAGTGCTAGGATTATAGGCTTGATCTACCTCACCAGGCCCCTTGATAGTATTGAAGAAGAAAAATTTTAATTTTGATGATGTCCAATTTATCTATTTACTCAGTTTTGGTGTCATATTTACGAATACATTGCCAAATCCAACATCATAGAAATTTATATTTGTATTTTCTTATAAAAGCTTTATATTTTAGTGCTTACATTTAGGTTTTTGATCCATTTTGCAGTTTTTTGTTTTTTTTTTTTGGCTAGGGCCAGGTTTGAACCCGCCACCCTGGTATATGGGCCCGATGCCCTATTCCTTGAGCCACAGGCACCACCCGATTTTTGATCCATTTTGAATTTTTTTTTTTTTT
Organism: Loris lydekkerianus; assembly: GCA_963574355.1. NCBI lineage: Eukaryota > Metazoa > Chordata > Mammalia > Primates > Lorisidae > Loris > Loris lydekkerianus. Next base: position 5,664 of record CAUYPK010169290.1, read on the forward strand.
TTTGAGACAGAGTCTCACTTTATCACCTTCAGTAGGTAGAGTGCTGTGACATCACAACTCACAGCAACCTCCAACTCCCGGGCTTAGGCGATTCTCTTATCTCGGCCTCCTGAGTAGCTGGGACTACAGGCACCTGCCACACGCCCGGCTATTTTTTTGTTGCAGTTTGGCTGGGGCCCGGTTCAAACCCACCACCCTTGGTATATGCGGCCGGTTCCCTACCCACTGAGCCACAGGCGCTGCCATTGAATTAATTTTTTATAAGTATTCAGAGCCCCAAATTCATTCTTTTGTATGTGGATATCTATCTAGTCACTCTAACACCATTTGTTGAAAAGATTATTCTTTTTCCCATTGCATTGCCTTGGTGCCCTTGTAAAAAATCAATTGACTCAAAAAAAAAAAAAAAAAAAATCAATTGACTCTAACTGTGAGGGGTTATTTCTAGATTCTCAGTTCTACTCCATGGATCTGTCTGTCTGAGCTTGTGCCAGTATCACACTGTCTTGACACTTTAGCTTTGTAGTAAGTTTTGAAATTGGCAAGTGTGAGCCTTCCAACTTTGTTCTTAATTTTCATTTTTCTTTTTTTCTTGAGACAGAGTGTCACTATGTTGCCCTTGGTAGAGTGCCGTGGTGTCACAGTTCACAGCAAACTCAAACTCTTGGGCTTAAGTGATTCTCTTGCCTCAGCCTCCCAAGTAACTGGGACTACAGGCACCCACCACAACACCCAGCTATTTTTTTGTCATTGTAGTTGTCATTGTTGTTTAGCTGGTCCCAGGCCAGGTTCGTACCCGTCAGCCCTGGTGTATGTGACCTGTGCCCTAACCACTGAGCTATGGCACCAAGCATTTTTTGTTTTGTTTTGTTTTGTTTTGTTTAGCAGGCCCAGGCCAAGATTGAACCCACCAGTCCCAGAGCATGTGGCCTGCACCCTAACCACTGAACAACGGGCACCCAGCCTTTGTTCTTAATTTTCAAGATTGCTTTGACTATTCTGGATCGCTTGAATTTCCACATAAATTTTAGGATCAATTTGTCATTTCCAGAAGCTAGGTGGAATTTTGATGGTTATTTCCTTACATCTGTAGATCAATTTAAGGAGTATTGCCATCTTAACAAAATCAAGTCTTCTGATTTGAGAACATGTGATGTCTTTCCATTTATTTAGGTCTTTAATTTCTTTCAACAATTTTTTTTTGAGACAGTTTCACTTTGTCACCCTTGGTAGAGTGCTGTGGCATCATAGTTCACAGCAACCTCAAAGTCCTGGGCTTAAGTGATTCTCTTGCCTCAGCCTCCCAGGTAGCTGGGACTACAGGCTCCTGCCACAATGCCCAGCTATTTTTAAAGACATGTCTTTGTCTGGCTCAGGCTGGTCTGAAACCTATGAGCTCAGGCAATCTACCCGCCTCAGCCTCCCAAAGTGCTAGGATTACAGGCGTGAGCCACCTCAACCGGCCCTGCTTGGGATTTTCTATGTGCAAAATCATGTCAACTGCAAATAGAGACAGTTTGCTTTCTTTCTCAATCAATGTGCCTTATATTTCATTTTCTTGCCCAATTGCCCTAGATTGAACTTTTAATATGTTATTGAGTAGAAGTGGCAAAAGTGGATGTCCTTGTGTTTCCCTGTCATGAGAGAAAAGCATTCAACTTTTGGCCATCATATATGTTAGTCGTGAGTTTTTAATAGTTCCTGAGCACTTCTTCTCTCTCTGTGGTACATCTCTGAGCCTCTGCTCCAGACTGGAATGGGGTCTGTGACGTGTTTCTCTTGGAGTATCACATCTGTTTTATAAGCAGAGAACTGAGAGGGGCCAGTAGCTTCTGGTTTTAGTGTGGGACCTCTGTTCTATAAGCTAGCTAGGGCAAGAGTCATCAGGGTGCAGTATTTTCCTCTTGCTGTACCTAGGTAGATCTTCCATCCTTTGAGTGTGGGGTTAGGTGGGGGAAGGGAGCTCTCTGGGAATTTAGCCTCTCCAGCTGGAGCTGGGGGTGGTTGTGAAATGTAGGAGGTCTGCTCTTCCTGGGGGGATACCATAGCCTTTGGGATCTAGGACAGGAAGTCTTGTGGTCACATCTGCCTGGAGTGGAGCTTTCATTATGCTGAATTGGGGTGGGGGAGGGTCTTGGTCATTGCTCAAGTGTCATAGACTTTTGTTCATTTTACTGTGATTTAGTAGTTTTTCTTGAATAAATGTTTCTTAATTTGCTCTATGCTCTTAGGACAATTTCCAGAAAGTTTAAATAGTTGTGGGTGGGCTTAATTAATTTTCACTAGTTATGAAGTTTCACTGGAGAGTCTGTGGAGCTCCTCACACTGCTATTTGGAAATGGGAGCTCCCACATTTAAAAAATAACTACACTGTATTCCATTGAAAGGACCACTATTTAACATAGCGATTGACATTTAAATCATTTAAAATACTTTGCTATTGACAACAGTGCTGCCCCCAGCACGATGGCTCATGCCTGTAAATCCTAGCACTCTGGGAGGTCAAGGCAGGTGGATTGCTTGAGCTCTGGAGTTCCAGACCTGCCTGAGCAAAGTGAGATCCTGTCTGTCTCTACTAAAAACAGAAAAACTAGCCAGGCATTGTGGTGGGTGCCTGTAGTCCCAGCTACTCGGGAGGCTGAGGCGAGAGGATCACTTGAGCCCAGGAGTTTGAGATTGCTGTGAACTATGATGCCAGGGCACTCTTCCCAGGGTGACAGAGTGAGATTCTGTCTCAAAAAAAAAAAAAGAAAGAAAGAAAGAAAAAAGAAGGAAGACATTATTCTTAGTAAAGCATCACAAGAATGGAGAAGCATGAATCCTATGTACTCAATTTTGATATAAAGACAATTAACGACAATTAAGGTCATGGGGGGGAGGAAAAGCAGGGAGAGGGAAGGAGGGAGGAGGGTGGGGCCTTGGTGTGTGCCACACCTTCTGGGGGCAAGACATGATTGAAAGAGGGACTTTACCTAACAAATGCAATTAGTGTAACCTGGCTTATTGTACCCTCAATGAATCCCCAACAATTAAAAAAAGAAAAAAGAAAAGAAAAGAAAACAGTGCTGCCATTAACAAGCATTTATATATGCTGGCATATCTGTAAGATAAGTTTCTATTGCTGGGTCAAATGTTATGAATGTAAATAACTTTGACAGATGTTGCCAAGTTACCCTCTATTGAGGGTTTCTATCATCAATATCTAATGGATTATCAATTTCTTCATACTCAGGCCATCAAACTTTGGTTTTTGCTTACTTTATGTGAAAATGATTTTAAATATAGATTTAAATTTTTTTTAAGAGAGAGAGTCTCACTCTGTGCTCTGGGTAGAGTGCCATGGCATCATCATAGCTCACAGCAACCTCAGTCTCTTAGGCTGAAGCGATCTTCATGCCTCAGCCTCCTGAGTAGCTAGGACTGCAGGTGCCCACCACAATGCCCCATTAGTTTTTTTTTTGTTTTTAATTTTTAATAGAGACAGGATCTAACTCTTGCTCAGGCTGGTCTTGAACTGAGCTCAAGCAATCCATCTGCTTCAGCCTGCCAGAGTGCTAGGATTACAGGCGTGAGCCACTGCGACTGGCCTGTATTTTTCCTATTAAAAGTGAAATTAGGGATGTTTTCATAAGTTTATGAACCCTGAATTTCTTTTTCTTTTCTTTCTTTTTTTCTTTCTTTTCTTTTTTCTTTCTTTCTTTCTTTCTTTTTTTTTTTTTGAGATAATCTCTCTCTGGATAGACTGTCGTGGTGTCATAGCTCACAGCAACCTCAAACTCTTGGAGCCCTGAGTTTCTTTTACTGGGTACTATTGAGATGGTGGGCAAGAGGGAGATTCAGCCCACCAGCACTGATACCCTCCCTCTTTCCCAAACACTGAGGAAAGTAAAAACAAGAAGGATGAGGTAATGGGGCAAAGATTAGTAAAAACAGGATGAGGCCTCTTTGGTGATGCCACTGGCACCTTAAGATCCTGCTGACTCCCTTGTTCTAAAAAAAATATTTTTTTTTTGCTGAACTAGTTGACCAGTAACTGTTATTAACCATAAGTGCCATAAATTTACTTCTGTACATACCAGTTGTAATGTTTTTTTAGCCTGCATAAGTCACCCTATAAAAACTCTGATCCTAAGCTGGTCATCACTGCTCTTTTGATATTAGAAGGCAGTCAGGCTGGTCAGTCTTAATAAAAGCTCCTAATTGGCTTTTTCAATTTGCCTGGTGGTCTCATCTCCCATACCATGACACTATTTGTTGATGGAAAATAAACCATATCCTGTAAAATAACTTAAAGGGGTTTATTCTGAGCCCAATTTGAGGACCATGACCCAGAACCACACCCTAGAAGCCTTGAGTAAGTGGACTCACGGTGGTGGAGTTACAGTTTCAATCTGTACATTTTAGGGAGACAGGAATCACAGGGAGGTCATAAATCAATACGTGGAAAACATATATTGGTGTGACCCCAAAAGGTGGGACATCTGGAATCAGGAGCTTATAGTTGATGCATGGGTTTAAAGATTCTTTGGCTGACAATTTGCCAGAAAGACCAGGAGTCAGTGAAAAAGAATGCTTAAGACAAAGGGTCTGTTTATTAAGATAAAGGACAAAAGTACCTGACAGACTCAGGTGGTTTGTTGTGTATTTGGAGGGCCTGCAGGTAGGTCTTGCATAACCTTAGGCTTGTTACTGAATCACAAAGAGCAAGTCTAAGAAGGGGAGGGGACATGATGAGGCGGATGTGATCGCCTTTCTCCTGGCTAGCAGCTCAGTTTTAGGAATCCCCTTGGCCAAGAGGAGGTCTAGTTAGTCACTAGAGAAGGAGCCTTAAGATTTTATTTTCGTTCACATATTTATATCTTTTCTGTCTCTTAAAATTTTATTGATATGTAAAAGCTTTTTGTAAATTGGGAAAATTAGCCCTTTGCCATATGAATTGCAAATTCATATGCAAATTGCAAATCATTCACTATGTCCTTTTTTTTTTTTTTTTTTTTTTTTTAAGACAGAGTCTCACTATGTCAACCTCGGTAGAGTGCCATAGCATCAGACAGCTCGCAGCAACCTCAAACTCTTGGGCTTAAGCGATTCTCTTGCCTCAGCCTCCCAAGTAGCTGAGACTACAGGTGCCCGCCACAATGCCTGGCTATTGTTTTGTTGTAGTTGTCATTGTTGTTTAGCAAGTCTGGGCCAGGGTCAAACTGCCAGCCCCAGTGTATGTGGCCACCACCCTAACCACTGAGCTACGGGTGCCGAGCCTCCCTTTTTTTCTTTTTTCTTTTTGAGACAGAGTCTCACTTCGTCACCCTTGGTAGAGTGCCGTGGCGTCACAGTTCACGGCAACCTCCAACTCCTGGGCTTAGGCGATTCTCTTGCCTCAGCCTCCCAAGTAGCTGGGACAAGAGGCACCTACCACAACGTTCAGCTATTTTTTTGTTGTTGCAGTTTGGCTGGGGCTGGGTTTGAACCCGCCACCCTCGGTATATGGGGCTGGTGCCCTGCCCACTGAGCCACAGGCACCACCCTGTTTATTTTATTTTATTTTACATTTTACCATTTAGAATTTCTTTTATTTTTATATGGTCAAATTTAAAAATCTTTTCCTTTTTTTTTTATTTTGAGACAGAGTCTTAAGCTGTCACCCTGGGTAGAGTGCCATGGCATCATAGCTCACAGCAACCTCCAACTCGGGCCCAAGCAATCCTCTTGCCTTAGTTTTTTTATTTTTATTTTTAGTAGAGTCTGAGGGGTCTCATTTTTTTTGCTCAGGCTGGTCTTGAACTCATGAGCTCAAGCAGTCCACCCACCTCGGCCTCCTAGAGTGCTAGGATTATAGGAGTAAGCCACCGTGCCCGGCCTCTAATCTTTTTTTTTTTTTTTTTTTTAAACAGAGTTTCACTCAGTCGCCCCAGGTAGAGTGCAGTGGTGTCATAGCTCAGAGCAACCTCAAACTCTTGGACTCAAGCAATCTTGCTGCCTCAGCCTCCCGAGTAGCTGGGACTACAGGCCCCTGGCACAATACCTGGCTAGGTTTTTTTATTATTATTTTTAGTAGAGATGGGTCTCACTCTTGCTCAGGCTGGTCTCAAACTCGGGTCTGGCCTAAGTTTTATATTTAATTTTTTTGTCGATCAGGAATTTATTTTGGTGTAGACCAGGAATTAGTGATATTTTCTTCATCTTTGTGTCTCCAGTGCCTAACATAGTCACTGGTCCATGTAGGTTGTCTGTAAATGTTCAAATGAACAGTATAGATACTTTTATTCTCTTATCATATTTAGTACCTGCCTTACCATGGCATAACATATCCTAAGGAGACCCCTCCCAGTGAGTCACACCTTGTATAATCCCTTCCTCTTGAGTGCTGACAGAAGCTGTGACTTGCTTCTAATTCATAGAATAAAGCAAAGTGATGGGATGTCATTCTCATCATTACATTGGGTTATATAAAACTCTATCTCAGCAGAATGGAGGGAGAGAAACTCCTGCAAGACTTGAAGAAATAAATTGCTATAACATAAACTGCCTATGGAAAGGGCCATTTGGCTGGGAACTGCTGGCAGTCTCTAGGAGATATAACCACAAGTAACTGAATTGTGTCGTCAACCACATGAACTTGGAAGAGCAACTGACTTCCAACTAAGAATCCAGTCCTGACCTACACCTTGATTTCAGCCTGGTAGGACCCTGAGCAGGAGACCTAGCTAATCTGTGCTGGGATTATTTTAAAACGCTAATTTGGCCAGGACAATCTCAGGAGTTTGAGATCAGCCTGAGCAAGAGTGAGAACCTATCTCTAGAAAAATAGAAAAATTAGTTGGGCACAGTGGCCAGCACCTGTAGTCCCAGTTGCATGGGAGGCTGAAGCAAGAGGATGGCTTGTCAGCTATTATTTAACAATAAATAAATAAATAAATAAATAAAGAGGATGGCTTGAGCACAGGAGTTTAAGGTTGCAATAAGCTATGATGACACCATTGCATTCTAGCCCTGGTGACAGAGCAAGACGTTGTCTAAAAAAAAAAAAAAAAAAAGAGGGCAAATTAGAACATGTAGCTTTAACATTCTGTGATTTGTCATTCCAAATAGACGATGAAAATTCACCAGTTGTTGAAAGAACATTGTGTGAGGACTAAAAACAGACTACCAGTGGATTAAAAGTGAATGGAACCTGGCTCGGTGCCAGCCACATACACCGAGGCTGGCAGGTTCAAGCTGGGCCTGGGCCAGCTAAACAACAATGACAACTGCAACAAGAAAATAGTCAGGCATTGTGGCAGGCATCTGTAGTCCCAGATACTTGGGAGGCTGAGGCAAGAGAATCGCTTGACTCCAAGAGTTTGAGGTTGCTACAAGCTGTGACGCCATGGCATTCTACCAAGGGCGACATAGTGAGAATCTGTATAAAAAAAAAAAAAAAAAAAAAGAAGAAGAAGAATTGGATGGAAGAGAAGGAAAGAAAGAGAGTAAGCTGGGCTTACTGTGAGAAGCTGGGCTTTGAAGGAAAGGAGAAAATTAGCTTTAAAAAGGCAAAATTCAGGAAGAACACAATGATAATATCTAACAGCATATTTCATTGATTGAAAGACATACATTTCTTCATGTTTTTAAAATGTCTGAAATTGGGATGCATGTTAAAATTAATAGAATCTCACAATTACTGTTTGCATGAAAGTGGAAGAAGTTGTGAAGTTGTCATTGCCTGACACCTTCTGGTAAGAGCAAAAAAGCATCAGCACCAAATTTGCAGAAAGGGTGGTTGTCAGCAATTTCGAAGAAAACAATCTTAGGCAGGGTGAGGTGGCTCTTACCTGTAATCCCAGCACGGTGGGAGGCCGAGGCAGGCGGATTGCTTGAGCTCAAGAGTTTGAGACCAGCCTGAACAAGAGCCAGACCCTGTCTCTAAAAAATAGCTGGGCGTTGTGGCTGGTGCCCAGCTGAGGCAAGAGAATCATTTAAGGCCAAGAGTTCGAGGTTGCTATGAGCTATGATGCCACAACACTCTCCCTAGGGTAACAAATGAGACTGTCTCAAAAAAGAAAAGAAAACAATAGTGATAAACATTTTTTTCCCCCGGAAATCATCAATGTTGTGAATAAACCCAGCAAAAAGAATAAACCCAGAACATGTACAGAGGAGTGAAATAACAAACATAAAGATGTTTTAGAAATACTTTAACCAATTTATTTATTTCATTTCATTGTTCTTTCTACTGTATGCACAAGAGTGAGATGTGATGAAAATCCATTTCGTATTTTTGAATTTACTTTTTTTTGCATTTTTTGGCTGGGGCCGGGTTTGAACCTACCACCTCCGGTATATGGGGCCAGTGCCCTACTCCTGGAGCCACTGGTGCTGCCCTCATATTTTTTATTTTTGGAAACAGTCTTATTTTGTCAACCTTGGCAGAGTGCTGTGGCATCATAGCTTGCAGCAGCCTCAAACTCTTTTGAGCTTAAGCAATCCTCTTCCCTCAGCCTCCCAAGTAGCTAGAACTACAGGTGCCTGCCGCAATGCCTGGCTACTTTTAGAGACAGGGTCTTGCTCTTGCTCAGGCTGTTCTAAAACTCCTGAGCTCAAGCATTCTACCCTCCTTGGCTTCCCAGAGTGCTAGGTTTACAGACATGAGCCATTGCGTTCAGCCAATAATTATAAATTTAAATGTTAATTGTCAGCCGGGTGCAGTGGCTCATGGCTGTAGTCCCAGCACTCTAGAAATCCAAGGTGGATAAACTGCCTGACCTCAGGAGTTATAAACCAGCTTGAGCAAAAAGGAGACCCTGTCTCTAAAAAAAAAAAAAAAAAAAATAGCCAGGTAATGTGGCAGTGCCAGTAGTCCCAGCTACTCTGGAGGCTGAGGTGAGAGGCTCAAGACTTTGAGGTTGCTGCAAGCTACGATGCCAGGGCACTCTACCCAGGGTGACTAAATGAGACTCTGTTTCAAAAAAATGCTAAATTGCCTTGTGTTACAATTTAATTGGCAATATTTTGTTCTTTTCTCAGTGGTGCATAAAATGTGGGTACATTTTATAGTCAATGATACTTCAGATTAGATGGAATACAGTAATTCTACATCTTGAATAGTATCAGAGTAACATCCCAGCAGCAGCAAAAATGCTAATTTATTAGGCATTGATGTATTATACTTATCAGCAAACATTTACTGAGCACTTACTATATGCTGGATATAAAATGGTCAAGGAGACAGACATAATGCTCATTTTCATTGAGTTGAATTACCACATAGGACAGAAGTTCCCAAACTTGTCCCTCAGAATCAGCTCCTCCCAATACTCCAAGAAGATCAGGCTTGGTGGTTCATTCACACCTATAATCCTAGCAACTCTTGAGGCCAAGGTGGGAGAATCCCTGAGCTCAGGACTTCGATTTTTTTTTTTTTTTTTGTAAGAGTCTCACTTTTATCACCCTCAGTAGAGTGCTGTGGCGTCTCAGCTCACACCAACCTCCAACTCCAGGGCTGAGGTAATTCTCTTGCTGTAGTCCCGAGTAGCTGGGACTACAGGCACTTGCCACAATGCCCAGCTGCTTTTTTGTTGTGGTTTGGCCCGGGCCAGGGTTGAACCCACCACTCTTGGTATATGGGGCCAGTGCCCTACCCATTGAGCCACAAGCGCCGCCCTGAGCTCAGGACTTTGAGACCAGCCTGAACAAGAGGGAGACCCTGTCTTACTAAAAATAGGGAAAAAGTAGCCAGGTATGGTGACACAGTCCTATATTTCCCAGCTACTTAGGTGAGGCAGGAGCATCCCTTAAGCCCAGGAGTTTGAGGTTGCTGTGAGGTATGATGAAGCCACTGCACTCTACCCAGAGTGAGATTATGTTACAAAAAAAGAAGAAGAAGAAGAAGAAAGGAATACAGGCTCAGCACTCGTAGCTCAGTGACTAGGGCGCCGGCCACATACACCGAGGCTGGCAGGTTCGAGCCCAGCGGGGCCTGCTAAACAACAATGACAACTGCGACCAAAAAAAAAAAAGAAAGAAAAAAAAATAGCTGGGTGTTGTGGTGGGCACCTATAGTCCCAGTTACTTGGGAGGCTGAGACAAGAGAATCGCTTAAGCCCAAGAGTTCAAGGTTGCTCTGAGCTGTGACGCCACAGCACTGTATGGAGGGCAACATAGTAAGACACTGTCTGAAAAAAAAAAAAAAAAGGCCAGGTGTTGTGGCAGGTGCCTGTAGTCCCAGCTACTTGGGAGGATGAGGCAAGAGAATCGCCTAAGCCCAGAAACTGGAGGTTGCTGTGAGTTGTGACACCACAGCACTCTACCAAGGGTGATAAAGTGAAAATATTTCTCTACAAAAAAAAAAAGAAAGAAATAAAAAAGAAATAAAAGAAAAAGAAATACAATCTCTATAATATTCTAATTTTTTTTTTTTAATTTTACAAAAACAGGCTGGGCGCAGTGGCTCACACCTGTAATCCCAGCAATCTGGGAGGTCGAGGAAGGTGGATCACCTGGGCCCACACGTTGGAGACCAGCTTGAGCAATACCCTGCCTCTAAAAACAGCCAGGCGTTGTGTCTGGTGCCTTTAGTCCTGACTACTTGGGAGGTTGAGGCAAGAGAACGGCTTGAGACAAGAGTTTGAGGTTGCTGTGAGCTATGATGCCACAGCACTCTGCTAAGGGCGACAAAGTAAGACTCTCTCTCTCTCTCAAAAAAAAAAAAAAAGAAAAGAAAAGAAAACAAAAGAAATACAAATTAAAACAATGAGAGAACAGATTTTTGCCCATCTGATGGGTAAAGATGGAAAAAGAGTATAATGATAAACACTGTTGTGAAGATGTAGGGGAGATGATACTCCCATTAATTGCTTTGAGTGTGAAGTGTATCAGTGTTTTGTTTTGTTTTGTTTTTGAGTCCTCTGAACATTTATTACAACAGATCACCAGCAGCAACTGGGGCAGGGGACAGGGAAACCAGTGTATCAGTGTTTTTTGTTTTTTTTTTTCTAGAGACAGAGTCTCACTGTGTTGCCCTTGGTAGAGTGCTGGGGCATCACAGCTCACAGCAACCTCCAGCTCTTGGGCTTAGGCGATTCTCTTGCCTCAGCCTCCCGAGTAGCTGGAACTACAGGCGCCCGCCACAACGCCCAGCTATTTTTTTGTTGCAGTTTGGCCGGGGCAGGATTTGAACGTGCCACCCTTGGTATATGGGGTCGGCGCCCTACTCTGAGCCACAAGCGCCACCTGTATATCAGTGTTTTGAGAGAGTGGTTAGGCAGTATTTGCCAGTTTTAGTTCTATGAATTTATCCTACAGAAATACTTGCCCAGGTGCCCAAAAGTTTATGTACAAAGAATGTCCATTGAATTATTGCTTGAAAAGTGAAAAACTGGAAAGAACTCAAATGTCCATCACTTGGGCATTTAATACACTATATTACATCCACATGAAGGTCTACCTTGAAGCCATTATAAAGATAAGAGAGTTCTAATTGAAGGTATCTTACTAAAGATATGTGCTTATCTCCCTCTCTTTTGACATCCCATTAAAATGGTAATACAGAAATAATCCCTGAACATGGGTTTAACAAATTTCTGGAAGATTGGAAGTATGTCAATTGATGAAATAGAACAAGCCAATGTGCCTGGCAGAATCCCAGAAAGGCTCTTGTTTCAGAGTTGGCAAGTACTTAAGGTCAAAATAAGAAGGAAGTCTGAAAACTAGGGGGGTGAATTGAAAGCCTGTCTATGAAACAAATGCTCCCTTTGGCCTCCCACAATCCCTCCACCCATCAGAGCCATATGAAAGAAAGAGAGAAAAAGAGGGAGAGAAAGAGGGAAGGAAGGGGGGGGGAGAGAGGAAGGGAGGAAGAAAGGAAGGAAAAAGGAAACTGGGGGCAGTGCCCATAGCTTAGTGGGTAGGGCACCAACCACATACCCCGCGGCTGGCAGGTTCGAACCGGGCCCGGGCCAGGTAAAACAACAAGCACAACGGCAACAACAACCAAAAAAACAAAAAAAAAAAAAAAAAAAAAAAAAAAACTGGGAAAGCTCAGCCTAGAATTTTAATTTTGTTTTTTCTTTTTGAAACAGAGTCTCACTATGTCACCCTC
>CAUYPK010169292.1:0-34023 GCA_963574355.1 Loris lydekkerianus
AATAGAACTGTTTTGGGTATAGGGAATCCTAGAAGGAATACAAACGGGATCTGAATTTGCACGTGGAATGTGAAGCAATTTAGTCCACATTGCAAGGCTAATACAACATATTAAAGGATTACTATGTGAGATAGCAACCTGGATGGGGTGCTGTAAAAACTAACCTTGAGAGATATTAAAAAATATACATGCTTGCATAGTGCATTAATTTTAAAGAAGCTCAACATTTCATACTCATTTTCAATAACTTAAATGAATAGCACTTAAAACACATCACACAAAATTAAAGACTTGTGCATATATTTAAGATTTCAACGTTAATGTCAAAAATACACAGTATGATTTTACATAGGATTTGTGCTACATTAGAACACTACAAACATCACTTGAATATTAAGGAAAACATTAAATATTAAATAACTGAGAAATAAAACATGTAAACACGAATCTAAGCGGGGGTTTTGCTATTGCAACATGTCCAATGAAGTGGTTTCAACAGTACAAAAAGGATTAGGACATGAGTGTTTCCAGTCTACTTGGAATATGTGGATCTCATTTCAGGAATCCTTTAATAAAAACTGGTCCAGGATAAAAGGAGTAGATCCACTCTCCTGATTGTTAATTTGGTACATTCTCTTCTATGCTAATTTTTACTTGCAAACTTGAGGACTGAGCAAACACTTTAAATTGTAACTCCTAAATGTCAACATCTTGGTGAAAACTGAGGGTTTGTTGGTGATTCAGTGTAAGATTTGAGTTCATATGCAGCACCGCTATCGACCTCCATGGACTTTCTAGAGAACAGGAGTCGTACATCTCTATGGAGGTAGATCTTTCCAGATTTAGAACTCTGGAACCTAAACAAATAAACAAAAAGATCAATCATTTCAGAGACTATGTCTTTAAGCAAACAAATGTGATTATTTAAAATTTGAAAGCAAGAACAATTAATCTTGCTATAATATTAGGCCAACGCTTACCTTTTTTTTTTAATCAAATCATAACCGTGTACATTAATGTAATCATGGGATACCATGTGTTGGTTTTAGACACAATTTGAAATATTTTCATCACACTGGTTAACACAGCCTTCCTGGCATTTTCTTAGTTATTGTGTTAAGACGTTTATATAACACTTACTCTTTAACATGACATTTTAGCTCTTAAATTGCCAAATCAGGTGCTTTTTTATTTAACTGCCTCTCCCTTACTATTCCCAAACACTCCATACTCCTTTCCCCTTCTTCCAGTCAATGAGAGTTTCAAATACAATCTTTCCTTTCTTCCTTGACTCCACAGCACATGCACTGTGCACTTTCCCTCATCTACTGTGTCTAGTTTCAGTTCGCATTAGCCAATTACACTACATTTGGGCTTTGCAGCCCTAGCCTCCTCCAGCTAGGCACTGACCTATTTCATACAACATAGCCTCCCATGACATTGGGTAGATTAAAAGGGATACCACATGTGAAAAGTCAGAGAAAAGGGTTATGAGAACATCACAGGTAAGAAAGAACTGCCATCATGTGTAGTGGCTAGCTAAATAAAACCTAGCCATTGTCAAAAGAGAAAAGCTAGTAGTGAAATGAAAATGGCTATCAAAACTGCATATAAATGTAATACCTTTCTCAGCAGCAACAAAGAAAATAAAATACCTAGGAATACATTTAACAAAGGAGGTGAAAGAACTCTAAAGGGAAAATTATGAAACACTGAAAAGGAAATTGCAGAGGATGTAAACAGATGGAAAAATGTATCATGCTCATGGATCAACAGAACTGACATGGTTAAAATGGCTAGAGCGGCGTCTGTGGGTCAGTGAGTAGGGTGCCGGCCCCACATATCAAGGGTGGTGGCTTCAAACCTGGCACTGGCCAAACTGGGCAACAAAAAAAATAGCCAGGCATTGTGGTGGGCACCTGTGGTCCCAGCTACTCGGGAGGCTGAGGCAAGAGAATTGCCTAAGCCCAAGAGCTGGAGGTTGCTATGAGCTGTGATGCCACAGCACTCTACTGAGGGTGACAAAGTGAGACTCTGTTTCAAAAAAAAAAAAAAAAAAGGCTACACCACCCAAAGTAATTTACAGATTCAGGGCAATTCCCATTCAAATACCGTTTTTTTGTGTGTGTATTTATAAAAAATAGTTCTACACATTGTATGGAACCAGAAAAGATCTTCAAAAATCAAGGCAACCTTATGTAATAAAAACAAAGTGGGAGCTATCACTGTACCAGACTTCAAACTATACTACAGGGCTACAGTAACCAAAATAGCATGGTACTGGCACAAAAACAGAGACAGACTATGGATCAGAACAGATACCCCAGAGAAGAAATCACCTTTATACTCCCCTCTAATTTTTGACAAAAGAGATAAAAACATACAGCACAGAAAAGAATCCCTATTCAGCAAATAGTGCTGAGAAAACGGGATATGCACATGTAATAGTTACATTATCTGTACCTCTCACCACTCACAAAAATTAACTCACGATGGATAAAAGACTTAAACCAATGGAAGGAAGCTCTAAGAATCCTATAAGAAAATGTTGGAAAAACTCTCATAGGTATCAGCCTACACGACGAATCTTGACAACCCCAAAAGCAAACACAGCCAACAACAAAAATAAATAAATGGGACCTGATCAATTAAAAAAACTGCTATACAGCCAAGGACACAGTCAAAAGAGCAAACAGACAACCCACAAAATGGGAGAAAATACTTGCTTGCTATACCATCTCATAAAGGCCTGATAATCTGAATCTACAAAGAACTCAAGCTGATCATCAAGAAACAACCAAACAACCCCATTAAAAAGTGGGCAAAACACACAAACAGAAACTTTTCAAACAAAGTTATATAAATGGCTAAAAAATTCATGAAAAAATGCTCAATGTCTCTAAACATTAGGGAAAAAACAGATCAAAACCACAATGAGTTATCACCTAAACTCCAATGAGAATGGCTCATATTAAAAAATTCCAAGACAAGAGAGGCTGGTGTGGATGCAGAGAGAAAGGAACTCTTACACTCTTTGTGTGACTGCAAACCAGTACAACAATATGAATGACAGCATGGAGATACCGCACAGAACTGAAAGTAGACCTACCATTTGATCCAGCAATCCCACTGCTGGGTGTATACCCACAGGAAAAAAGGTCACTTTATAAAAAAGGACACCTGCACTTCAATGTTTACACAAGCATAATTCATAATTGTAAAGATGTGGAAACAACCAAAGTACCCACCAATACATGAATGGATTAATAAAATGTGGTATATGCCTACTATGAAGTACTTCTCAGCCTATTAATGGCAATCTGGTATCTTTTTGACAATATAGAGGGAACTGGAAACTATTTTTCTTTTTTTTTTTTTTTTTGCGACAGAGTCTCACTTTGTCACCCTCCATGGAATGCCATGGTGCCATAGCTCACAGCAACCTCAAACTCTTGGGCTCAAGTGATTCTCTTGCCTCAGCCTCCCAAGTAGCTGGGACTACAGGCACCCGCTACAATGCCTGGCTATTTTTAGAGATGAAGTCTCACCCTGGCTCAGGCTGGTCTCAAACCTGTGAGCTCAGGTAATCCACCCATCGTGGCCTTCCAAGTGCTAGGGTTACAGGCATGGAAACCATTCTTCTAGGTGAAACATTACAAGAAGTAGAAACTATAACACATGTACTAAAAACCAAATTAATCAATCACCACTTAAGTACATATACAGAAGTAAATTTCAATGAAAATCAAGCTCAGGGTGGTTCCCGTGGATGAAAGGAGTAGGTTGTCAGCCCCATATACTGCAGGTGGTGGGTTTAAACCTGGCCCTGGCCAAACACTGCAAAAAAAAACAAAAACAAAAAACTCAAGCTCACTGGCTCAGCGCCAGGGTGCCAGCCACATACACTGGAGCTGATGGGTTCAAATCCAGCCTGGGCCTGCCAAACAACAATGACAACTACAACTTAAAAATGGCCAGGTGTTGTGGTGGATGCCTGTAGTCCCAGCTACTTGGGAGGCTGAAGCAAGAGAATCACTTAAGCCCAAGAGGAGTTGGAAGTTGCTATGAGCTGTGATGCCACCGCACTCTACCAAAAAAAAAAAAAAAGACAAAGAAAATCAAGCTTGAGGGAGGGGAAAGGAAAGAATGGGTAAATTCACAGCTATTTGGTACAGTGTACACTAATTGGGTGAAGGACACACTTTACATATATAGATCTGATTCAATCTGTACAAAAACAAAGTATGTAAACAAAATGTATGCCCCCTAATATTCTGAAAAAATTAACTATCAAATAAAAAATAAATAAAATAAAAATTTTTTAAAACTCCCTGCATATGAAACTGTTTCTATATCTTGCTAATATCTGCAACACAGGACAGAAGGCTGGAGTATTTAATCTCATACCTAGCACACTGACAAACAACCAGCAGTGCTAATTTCACTTTGTTTTTCCCTCATGGTAGCATAAATATATGTGGGTTGGTGGATTTTACTCCTAGTTGAAAGTGGTAGTCAGGCCATATGTTAAAGCAGAACTTAGACTGCCTCACTTTTCCCTTTTCTCTCTAGTTCTTCACCTTCTCAATTTGAAGGATAACATACTTTGTGAAATATACCATTTTCCCCAAATAGTTTTCTTTAAAACATTTTAATTACCTAGTCATTTTGTGGGGATTATAAAAGCTGAGGTAGTTTACTTTTACTCTTGTTAACTTCTAGAGGAACGGTACCAAATGGAAGTTTAACCAGAGAATAAGGAGATGTATACTCAAGTCTGTCCGTATGTGAAAAAAATAAAGTTGAACATTTTTCTTGGCTGGGAGGTATTCTTATAGTCTACTATTTCATGTCATTTCTCTTTTTTTTTTTGAGACAGAGTCTCAAGCTATCGCCGTGGGTAGAGTACCCTGGCATCACAGCTCACAGCAACCTCCAACTCTTGGGCTTAAATGATTCTCTTGCCTCAGCCTCCCAAGTAGCTGGGACTATAGGCGCCCACCATAACACTCAGCTATTTTTTGGTTGTATTTGTCATTGTTGTTTGGCAGGCCCAGGCAAACCTGCCAGCTCCACTGTACGTGGCTGGCGCTCTAGCTGCTTAAGCTACAGCCACCAAGCCATCATTTCTCTTTTTAAAAGTTTTCTAAGTCTGCCTGTAGTATATTTTTCATTCCCACAATCTGTGTAAAATTTCCCATGAAGGCTCATGTCAGGCAGTGTCAAATTGGGTTTAAAATACACTGTGCCTGTTGAACATGGTTTGGATGTAAAACAGAAGACCAAGATGAAGAGATCCAATTAGACAATGCTTTGAGGGGAACAATTAACTCAATAAATTTTTTCACACATGGACTTGAGTATACAGTTCACTCCTTATTCAGAGTAGACTGCCACTATAAGACTAAAAGATAGGCCTCCGTAGCACGGTGGCTACAGTGCCGGCCTCATGCACTGAGGCTGGCGGGTTCAAACCTGGCCTGGGCCAGCTAAACAGCGATGACAATTGCAACAAAAAAACAGCCGGGCATTGTGGCAGATGCCTGTAGTCCCAGCTCCTTGGAGGCTGCAGCAAGAGAATTGCTTAAGCCCAAGAGTTTGAAGTTGCTGTGAGCTGTGATGCTACAGCACTCTACTGAGGGTGACATAGTGACACTCTGTCTCAAAGAAAAAAATAGGCTGAAAGATAGCTGGTGGTCTCCATCAATAACAGTTTAACAAAGTTCTCTGCTCGACCCTGGATGAAAGAGGACACCTAGAGAATGAAGAGCATTCCTTACTATATGGGTTGGTCAAAGATGAATGTCACTGATGGCATTGAGGACTTTTTAATGTAAGGGATCAGAAAATGATTATAAAGAGTTATAGGCAAAAGACTACTGAGCCCTCTACTAACCAATTAATTTGCTCATTGATCCTGAGAGCTAAACTAGGACTGCTGGGGTTCAAAATCTTATCTTAGGATGCTAGCAACTTGGACCATAAAGGCAAACAAATGGCTTCTTCCAACCTAGAATTATAAGCTGTATTAAAAGTTATTAGAAAAGGTTTTTCTTATGGAAGCACTAGAATATAAGGTCCACGAGAGAAGAGATTTTGTCACTCTTGTTTCCTAATGTATAGAAGCATGACTGGCACATAAATATTGTTGAACAAATAAAATGCGTGAACTTTCTCTTCCAATATAGTAGCTGCTAGCCACATGTGGCTATTAAGTGCTTAAAATGTGGCTAGTTCTAATCAAGTTGTGCTCTAAGTATAAAATACATACTTGATTTCAAAGATTTAGTATAAATAAAAAAGACTATCTCACTGATAATTTTTATATTGATTACATGTTGAAAATGGTAACATTTGGATAGGCTGGGTTAAATAGATGATATTAATCTTAATTGCTTATTTTTTTTTTTAGTATGGCTACCAAAAAATACAGAACTATATATGGCTCATACTACATTTTTATTGAACAGCAATTATTTAGAAAATGTGTCTCACTGCCCTAGATACATTAACAATTGTTTAGACATAAAAAATTTTAGAGTTGTTCTAAAGCAACATTTTTTTCATATTCATTTGAAACGTTACCTCAGATGTATGAGGTAGCGTAATAACCGTTCTTCTGTATGTCGGATGTTCTCTTTATTAACACTTCTCTTCATTTCTTGTTTAACAGGTACAGAAAAAGTTCTTTGTCGTAGGAATGTCTGATGATTGGCTGGCATATCTCGTAAGTCATATATCACAACAAACATCTTCACCACAGTCTTATTTGGATTAAATAAGGTCTGAAGAAACAATATAGAAATTATTCTTTAAAAATCATGATTTGTTGATACGATTCAAAATGATTGTATCAATAATTTAAAAGGCCATTTAATAAGGTAATCCCATTGGATATAATTCAGTTTCAGGGACTACAGTTAATAAAATTTCAGAAGCTTACAAAATAATGTTTAGTATTTTTTAAAAGGTTCAACTTTATTTTTTGACAATAACATAAAATCCTGTAACGAATCAAAATCTTTAGTCACAAATTTCATATTAATAAACAAAGTATAACTTTTACTTCTTGTTCAGATTTTAAGAAATAGTTCTTTATTAGTTTAAGAAAAATATACTCTTATTAGGTTAAAATATTCCAGTTCAATTATTTTAAAGATTAGCTTTACTAATCATTGAAAAATTATCAAAGTAGAATATTTTTTCTCACATTTTAATAGTAATATCAGCAGAATTTTTAAAATAAAAATACAAGCTCAGAAAAACTGGAATTTTGGTATTTTAGATACATATGGTTATTCTAAGATTATAAATAGGTGTTCAAAAAAAGAGACATTTTCCTATTTGAAAGCTCTTCCAAGTTTAGAAAATAAAGCTTATTATTATTAGGTCCAAAGTAGGTTAAATAATACTTCATTTTCTCACACTTGGAAACATTTCAAAATCTGTAGCAATAGTAGGCTTTTTAAAGAAAATCATTAGCATCATTATACCAGCGGTTCTCAATCTGTGGGTTAAGACCCACAGGAACTGTATTATAAGGAAGGTTGAGAAACACTGTTATAAGACCAAAATACATATTGTTATTGAAGACTGAATTGAATTCAATGGGTACTTGGCCATAAATAACTGAAGAAGTATTATTTTTAAAAGTACTAATTATTAAACAAGACCCCAAGCTGCTGATCTGACTTTAACCAAATTACCAACACATCAATAGGTAACTTGGTGCCCATGCTTTCAGAAGCTCATCCGTGGCACTGGACATCACTCACTGAATCAAAATGAAAAATATATCAATATTATTGATCCAATTTTGGAAATTGAGTGAGTCTTCAGATTAAGGAAAATACATTCAACAACCACATCAATTAACAAGCCAGGTCAAACCATGTTTGTACAAAGTTAAAACACATAAGGAATGAAAGACATTTTAAAATTTCATATTTAAAATCAACCACAAAAGTTGGCAGTCTTCAAACAACAGGTGAAGGTGCTGCCTCTGGGTTTGTGCCTCATTTTTATGACAACTGACAGCTAACTTTCCAGTGGCCCACAGTATCTCATGAGCTACATAGCCAGGGGCAAAAGAATAGAACAATAGCACTCCTTTGGTTCATTTAATCTACTTGTCATGAAAATCACACCTTAATATGCAATGATTATTCCTTAGTAAAATTTATATCTACATTGCACATATTGCATAGTACTATGTTTCATTCCTGTTATGATATGAAATAAACGAATGTATAGATTTTGCAATATTGGAACAATGATGATGAGTACAAGTAATCTGACAAAGCACTGAAGACAGGAAGGCCCAAAGGTCATAAAAAGGCTGGTTAGATTAGACCAGATCCTGAGTGTGAGGAATAGACTAAGCTAGACTTTTTCAGCCTATAAACTCTGTAGACTTGAGGGCTTACAGGATTATCCTGGGTCACACTTGGAGATGAACTCAATTGCAAACTAATTTTGATATCAAATTATTCTTCCGAGAACCCTAGACCAGGGATGACAAAGAACTGCTTTGGGTTAGAAGGGTTCTCCTGAGCCAAAATGAGCAATGCCTAGAGACCGAAAGGAATGACCTCTTCTCTGGCCGGGCATTGGTCAGACTATCTATCTGCTTTATATAATTGTCTCATTAGATCAATTTTAGAAATTATTACAGTAGGGATAATATAATATAATTGTCCTACCAAAGCAATTCAGGATACCCTTTGAAAATGGTCAATCTTGATCTGGCTGATACTGAATAGAAGGCATTGGTAATGTTAGATTCCAGTTACACTGAAAATAGCTCTATTTAAGTTATGTAAACTGTCCATATGCTACTTTTTCTAACGCATTCACCTTGATTAGCTTATTAATGCTTTCCTTTTATGGAGGTTCCCAAATGGTCATTCCTGGGGCAGAGCAGGGAAACTCCAAACAAAGCTGCAGCCCCAATGTTACTTACCAAAGTTGTTGCAGCAGCAGTAGCAGGAGAAAGGGCTAAGTTCTACATGTATGTGAGAGAATGATTATTGCAATTGTAGGCTATAAAACACATACCACTTGTATTGTTCCTGAAGGAGGTACTCGATAACCCCTTTTACCAAGGGACTCTAAAGTAATCACACCCTTGAAATAAAAGAAGACAAATTGAGTACAACTGATTCATATGTATATAAAAGACTAAAATAACTCATTAAAATTTCAGAATTCTATTTCTATGAAAAAACATTCAAATTTACTTAACATTCTGTGTTTCCACCCCTAAGGAAACAATTTACTGTTCTTCCTAGGGATGTCACAATAAATAACACCAATGGCCACAGTACTTGAAATTTCTATTAAGATATATCAAAGAGGTTACTAATCAAAAAGGAAATAAAGGGAGGCTATAGGATTATTCCCATGGAACTTGGGAGCAAAGGGGAAATGAAAAAACAAAATCTATTGGTCATTGGGCAGGTAAAAAAATCACAAGTGTGGAAGGGTCTAAGTCCTGGCCAAAAATTAAGTCATTTCTTCAGTCAGGGAGTTATGTTACATATCTGGATTTCTGACAAGAGATAGAAAAAGTAGAAAGAGAATTTGGAAGCCCATGTTTCCTGACTGGTAATTACTTTATTGGAAAAGATGTTTAAAACAAAAAGAAGAAAAAGAAGGCTCAATCAGTAACTTTTAAGACTGCAGTATATTCTAGACTAAAGCAATCAAATCTATTTTCTTTATTTCTAAAATAACTTTATATCATGTCATACCTTAATCTGGATCTTATGAAGGTACTGGACCTTCTTTTTTTTTTTTTTTTTTTTTTTTTCTTTTCTCTTTTTTGTTCACTTACTAAGGAATCCAAGAATCCAGATTGATTCCGTATCAGAACATGATGGATCGAATGTCTAAGAGCTAAGATTTGAGTCAAGGTCAAAGCTAAATTACGGTCATTTCATTAGAGAAGTCCTCCTACTAGGAGTCCTCCAGTTAGGCTGCTACTCAAAGAATGGTTCTCAGACTAGCACCATCAGTATTACTCATGAACTTGTTAGAAATACCATGTGTTTGGTTTCTCCCCAGACCTATCAAATCCAATCTACATTTTAAACAAGATTCCCCAGATGGTATCATATGTACATTAAAGTTTGAGAAACAATGCTCTAACATATGAAGTAGTCTTCCTGAGGATGCTGTAATCACTCCAGTATTCCAAACAATGGGGGAAAAGTACAAATTAAAACAAGTTCAAGTGAATCCTTGAAAGTTTCTTAATAAATAGGATGACCAAATGACTATAGGTAGTGATTGTGATACTTAATTCTTAGTTTCAAAAAGGGAATGCTGATCTATTTGTTTTAACAGGACTAATACTTTTGAGTAGTTAAGGTGGAATAATCAAGTAGATTATGCGTGCTCTACATTTCATGATTCCATCATTATATGCTGTATCTGCCAAACTTATGTAGAAGTAAATAAACAACAGAACTGTCCCATCACATGACATCTTTGTTGGGTTTAGGTTGGGACGTAAAAACAAGTGCACAAAGGTAAAAGAGAAGCCAGATCTGACATATATGAATCCCTTAGCTCCAAGTAACTATCATTTTACACCGGGTCATCAAATAAACACATTAAAATTGGGAGACGTTCCTGGAGATGGGCACTGAGAAGACACATGTGGGTTTTTTTTGAGACAGAATCTCACTTTGTCACCCTCAGCAGAATGCTGTGGCATCATAGCTCACAGCAACCTCCAACCCTTGGGCTCAAGCAATCCTCTTGCCTCAGCCTCCCAAGTAGCTGGGACTACATGCACCCACCATAATGCCTGGCTATTTTTAGAGATGGGGGTCTCACTCTTGCTCATGCTGGTCTCAAACTCCTGAGCTCAAACAATCCACCTGCCTTGGCCTCCCAGAGTGCTCGGATTATAGTCGTGAGTCACTGCACCTGGCACAAACGTGGCTCTTGACAAATCTGATTTATCACATGGTCACTTGAAAACACCATACCAACAAACTGTGCCCCAACCAAAACAGTTATGAAGGTTTAACAGTTTTTTGTTTTTTTTTCTCATGATCTGCTCTGCACGTCTAATGAGGTACTAGGTATATCTTTTTTTTTTTTTTTTAATATGAGCAGAGTGTGGGATATTTACTCTAAATGAATATTTACTCTAAATCAGCGGTTCTCAACCTGTGGGTTGCGACCCATAGGAACTGTATTAAAGGCTCACAGCATTAGGAAGGTTGAGAACCACTGCTCTAAATGAATACTCTCATTCCTATAATCTTAGCACTCTGGGATGCTGAGGTGGGTGGATTGCTTGAGCTGAGGCGTTTGAGAGCAGGCTGAGTAAGAGCAAAACCCCATCTCTATTAAAAACAGAAAAACTGAGGCAAGATGATTGCTTGAGCTCAAGAACTTGAGGTTGCTGTGAGCTATAATGCCATGGCGGTGTAGTCAGGGGGACAGACTAAGACTCTGTCTCAAACAACAAAAACAAATTAAAAAAGAAGAAAGGAAAAAATAATACGGTATAGTATACTTTTCTTCTTCCTAGTTCCACAAAGAAAAAGCATAATATACTGAAATAACAGCCACTTTTATAAGCACACAACCATAGGTAATATATTACTGTTTCCTTGACAGTTATTCAACCTCTGTCTCCAATATATACAGTAGGACTGGCAAGGCAAAAACTACCAAGTCTATGCTTATGTACTTTAATATATAAAATTCTAATAGCTTCTAGAACACAATAGTAACCTAAACCAATTTATAAAGAAAAAATATAGATTTTTGAAAAGTACTTAAGGCAAAATTATTATTATTTATTTATTTTTTTTTTTGAGACAGAGTCTCACTATGTCACCCTCCAAGGAGGGCTGTGGCATCACAGTTCATAGCAACCTCAAACCCTTGGGCTTAAGCGATTCTCTTGTCTCGGCCTCCTGGGTAGCTGGGACTACAGGCACCCACCACAACACCCAGCTGTTTTTGGTTGCATTTGTCATTGTTTAGCAGGCCTGGGCTGGGCTTGAATTCACCAGCCTTGGGGTATGTGGCCGGCACCCTACTCACTGAGCTATGGGCGCTGAGCCTTAAAGGCAATATTCTAAAATAATTCTAAACAATGTAAGACCAGTAGCATTGGCAAGATAGGAATTTTAGAAAAGAAATGGAAAATTATTTGAAATTTTATTAATATTATCAAATTTTGAATTTTACTACAATTAACATAAAGAAAAATATATTTTTCTTCTGGCATTTTAAAGTGGAATAGTAAGGTTAAGGTAAACTAAGTTTGATCAAAAGATTACACAGAAAATCCTCAAATTACTATGGAATAGAGAATATGCGAAAACAAATGGAAAAGAAAAAAGTATATTTTGATCTGGTTAATTACAAATTGGTAGAAATCATACATGGCCTTGTGTTAATATGATAATAATTCAGTTTTTTTGTTTATGTTTTTGAGACAGAGGCTTAAGCTGTTGCCCTGCTTAGGTGCCATGGTGTCACAGCTCACAGTAACCTCATACTTTTAGGCTCAAGCAATTCTTCTGCCTCAGCTTTCCACGTAGCTGGGACTATAGGCACTCGCCAGAACACCCGGCTATTTTTTTGTTGTTGTTGCCATTGTTGTTTTTTTAGCTGGGCCTGGCCTAGTTTGAACCCCCCAGCCTCGGTGTTTGTGGCCAGCGCCCTACCCACTGAGCTATGGGCACTGCTCGATAATAATGGAGTTTATACCATACATTTACCTCTGGCACAAATGCTTTAGATATTTTTGCCTGATTTCAACATGTAATAGTTTCTGAACAGTTATGTGCGGTCAAAAACTTGGAGAACATTTTTACCACTGATTCCAAATTGGAGAGAGATATTTTATGGCTTTCAGTTCATCTTTAAGGAATTAACACATGAAAAGTCCTGTACTACCCCTATACTACAAACCATTTTCTATGGTAAATTTTACCTTTGCGAGTCATTTGTGTAATTTGTGATGACAGGTCTCAAAAGTTATTATTAGAGTAATAAGGCTATTATTAGAGTTAACAAAAAGAAGCTTTGTGTCTCAGCACTACTGGTCTTTAATATATATTACCAAAACATGATCAGTTCTTTCAAAACTGACTAACCTACCAAAACATAAATAATATTCCTGAAGAACAAAATTAATTTTATTAATTTACAGTAGGAAAAATTTATGATCTAAGATTTGGAATGCATCACTTGCTAAGAGAATCCATTCCTAAGAAGTAAACTTACTGAGAAAAAAATTATGAGACAGTTGATTGAAGTATATTATTAGAGAACAGAAAGGATTCTTAAAAGGATAGATGAATAAACAACCCAGCAACCTGACTTATAGCCTTTCCGATATCTGTTCAAATATCTATTCAAAGTCTATGATACATAACCTGTGTATATTCCAGTTGTTTCTAGAGTGAATAAAATCTTTTATTTCTAAATCCTTCTCTCTTTTTTAGATGTCAACCAAGGTCAAAGATTGACGCTGTTTTGCATTTGGAATGCACAGTTCAAATTTTCCCCGGCTCATAAATTTTACTCAAAGGTATTTATTTGAGCCGATTTTCATCCAGTTTTACCCTTTTCTCTCATTTCTAAGCTATCCTAATGGCCAAGAAAGATTATCTTTACTAATGAAAGATCATAGTATTTTAGATCTTATCTTTCCATTCTCTATTTCTATGTTGCCATAGAATGTATGAAACTGATGACATTCTTGATGTCCTGGTAAAGCAAAATGGGCATCTTTACAGCTGTATTACAATACATATTATATATGTATTGTTAGAATTCCAGTATGCTATGAATTTGTTCTGATACTAATCTCTCAGTTTTACTTTCCATTTTTTAACTGTTCGAAATTGGAAATTATTTTTTCAAAATTATTCTGGAGAAGATTCATTTGATGTTAAAAGAAAAATAGGCAGGATCTGTAGTAACTGGGAAGGTTTGAGAGGGAAGGACCTCTGCTTTTGATAATAACCAATGCTGTACCCTCTTCATGATTATGACCCACAAGTATAAATATCGTTGGGAAAAGAAAATTTTAAATGAGGAGACACCACTATACTTTTTCTATCAAAGTATAAAATAGTGATCAGGTTCTTGGCTAAAAGCTTTCCCCTTAGAAGGGAATAAAACTAAACAACCTTCCTTGAGCAAACAGGGACAATAATGAGTAGGCCATATTTAGGTCCCTAAAAAAAATAACTTCTTTCCTTCTCTATTATTTCTCAATTATGCAGGCATCCCTTTTCACAGCTTTTATTAATAACAAAGACACGTTACTAATGTCTTTAAAAACCTAGAAGGTAGAGGAGAGGGGTGTTAGGAGAGAAAGGAATCAGGCCAGGTGGTAAGTTAGGAAATTCAGTTACCAAGACTAGGCTGTACAGCTGACTACAGTAATTTGCATTTCTCAGAAGTAAGACCTAACATGAAGACCCAGATTTGATTCCATTATTTGATGCCATGACTATAAACATTTCTACAGAGATGCACTGGTATCTACTTCTCCCTCTTTTCTTTCAGAAAAAGGCTGATACTAATCATGTATCAGGACTTAGTATCATTTTTGCAGTTAAAGGCTTACTTTATCTGCAATCTATTGGAATAAAAAAGGGAAAGGTGAAATTATAGGATCTATCATAAAGCTTGAGACTATGCCCTAATGTGCCTTTGCTTTTTCAGTCTCCATTAAGACCTGACCTCACTATTTCATACTTTACTCCGAAATAGCTGTTATTCTAAAAACCCAAGAATTAGAAAAGAATAGGCCCAAAACAAACCTAAGGGCCTCACAAAAGGCTTAGGCCACCAAATCCTTAATCTAAACTCTAAGTAGAGGTAGGAACCATAAGGGAAGGCAAACCTTGTAGACTAGAGTGCACAGTAACCACTTGAAGTCTGCGTGAACACAGCAGGACAGCAAGATTAGAGCCACTAATCAATTTTTATCACTTTTGAAAATCACATAGAAACAAGTAAATTTTCAGTACCATCCTTAAAAGCAAAAGGTTATCTGTTTCTTGAGCTGGCTCAGAAAAGTCATGAGATACTATTTTGGTATATTAATTTGCATGCAATTTTCACTTAGGAAATGTTTTATATTTTTAAGCATTATACCACAGCATTTAAAGACAATTGTTATTAAGCTGGTTGACTTTTCAGAAAAGGACAATATAAAAAATACTTGCCATATAGGGAGAGGGAGCATTATCATCTGAAACACTGTAGAACGACACTTCAACTGGAAGAGTCAAATGAGTGGGGCAAAAAACACCACTAGCCCCTACCTCGGCAGTAAAACCCTCAACAACGCCCAGAGGATCTAAACGATAGTTCAAGACAGATTCCTGGAAGACAAAACAATTTTTTTTTTTTTTAATCAATCAGAAAAATTAATGCTTTTATTTTTCTATTTAAAGAAATATATCACTATGCTTTTAGGGAATAGAAAAGTGGCTGTTACCATTGCCAGGTCCTCATTCCTGCTGTTGATCTGACTTGAAATCATCCTCACCTCCCATCAATTTTCTTACAACGTTTGGCTTCTTAATATTCTATCCTATGTTGAACTCTCCTGGAACTAACATTATTTAGACTTAATTTTTCTTTCGTTCTTTTGTTTTTTCTTGGGAGGCAGGGCAAGGCCTATTACTTCAGAAAGACCTAATTGTTATTTACATACACACACACACACACACATATATAAAATACATGTATATTTTATATATAAATTAAAAAAATAATATATATATATATGTATATTTGAGAAAGAGTCTCACAATGTTGCCCTTGGTATAGTGCTGTGGTGGCATAGGTCAGTGCAACCTCAAACTCTTGGGTTTAGGTGATACTCTTGTCTCAGCCTCCCAAGCAGCTGAGACTACAGGCACTTGCCACAAAACCTGGCTTTTTTAAGAGATGGGGTCTTGCTCCTGCTTAGACTGGTCCCAAACTCTTGATGTTAAGCCATCTGCTCACCTCTGCCTCCCAGAGTACTAGTATTACAGAGGTGAGCCACTGTGCCTGGCCTGATTTTTATATTTTTAAATGAAAAATATGCTCTGCTAGTATAAGTATCCCTCAAACAGCCTATTCATGGTAGCAGGCATGGAGAAGTACCTGAAAACCTAATGAGTCATATATAAAAGTTCTATCAAAAGATGAAGCCAAGCACTTACAACGGTGGTTCTCAACCTTCCTAATGCCACGACCCACAGGTTGAGAACTGCTGACTTACAACTTTGAGAAATAATTGCCTTTTTGAAAAATGTTGTTATATATGATGTGTTTTATTAACTTAAAATATAATCCCACACTTTTTCTTTTTTTGAGACAGAGTATCATTCTGTTGCCCCAGCTGGAATGAAGTGGCATCATCTCAGGTCACTGCAACTTCAAATTCCTTGTACTCAAGAGACCCTCCTGCTTCAACCTCCTGAATAGCTGGAACTAGTTATGTGCTACTATACCCAGCTAATTTTTCACCTGTGCTAGGATTGCAGATTGAGACACATGCCTGGCCAATCCCAGCACTTCGAGAGGCTTAGGTGGGAGGACCAGGTGGGGCCAAGAGTTTTAAGACCAGGCTGGGAAATATAGCAAGATGCCATCTATACAAAAATTTTAAAAATTAGCTGTATGTGGTAGTGCATGCTTGTAGTTCCACCTAATCCAGAGGCTGAGGCAAGAGGACAGCTTGAGTCCAAGAGTCTGAGGTTGCTGTGAGCTATCACGTCACAGCACTCTAACCAAGGTGACAGAGTGAGACTGTTAAAAAGAAGAAAATGTCTAAGACCTGTATGGTGAAAACTGTAACACTGATGAAAGATATAAAATGGATTGAAAGACTTTATATTGTCTTGGATTTTTATATTTAATTTTTGTGGGAACTTTATAGTTACATGTCTTTAGGATACATTTAACATTTTGATAGAGGCATGCAATATGAATTAATCAAATCAGGGTAACTGAGGGATCCACTACCTCAGGCACTTAACATTTCTGCATGTAAGAAATATTCCAACTCTACTATTTCAGTTATTTTAAAGTAGACTCTTATTATTGATTATAGTCTCTTTGTTATGCTATCAAATATTGTTCATTCAATCTATTTTTTTGTACCCATTAACTATCCCTACTTTATCCTCCACCCCCTGTATCCCTTCCCAGCCTCTGTTAACTGTCATTCTACACTGTGAGATCAATATTTTTGTTAAGATCAATTGTTTTAATATCTAGCTCCCATATATGAGTGAGAACATGCAAAGTTTGTCTGTCTATGCTTGACTCATTTCATTTAACACAGTGTTCTCCAGTTTCGTTCATGTTGTTTCAAATGGCAGGATTTTATTTTATTTATTTTTTTTTTGCAGTTTTGGCCAGGGCTGGACTTGAACCCGTCAACCCCAGTAAATGGGGCCGGTGTACAGGTGCCACCCCAGGATTTCATTTTTTCTTTGTGGCTATATAATATCCCCTTGTATGTATGTACCACAATTTCTTTGTCCATTCATCCACTGATGGACCCTCAGGTTATTCCACATCTTGGTCACTGTGAATAGTGTTGTCGTAAATATGGGAATGCGAATATCTTTTCGGTAGACTGAATTCCTATCTTTTGGATGTATACTGAGCAGCTGGACTGCTGGATCATATGGTAGTTCTATTTCCAGCTGTTTGAGAAACCTCTATGCTCTTTTCCATAATGGTTGCACTAATTAACATTTCTTTTTTTTTTTTTTTTTAATTTTTCTTTTCATTTTTATTTATTTATTTTTTTTGTATAGATAGAGTCTCACTTTATCACCCTTGGTAGAGTGCCGTCGTGTCATACAGCTCACAGCAACCTCCAACTCCTGGGCTTAGGCGATTCTCTTGCCTCAGCCTCCAGACAAGCTGGGACTACAGGCACCTGCCACAATGTCCGGTTACTTTTTTTTGTTGCAGTTTGGCTGGGGCTGGGTTTGAACCTGTCATCCTGGGTATCTGGGGCCGGCACTCTACCCATTGAGCCACAGGTGCTGCCCTAATTCACATTTCTACCAACGATATACAAGGGCTCCCCTTTCTCCACATCACTGCCAGCATTTGGTACTGCCTGTCTTTTTGGAATGAGAAGGTATCTCATTGTAGTTTTGATTTGCATTTCTCTGGTAAGTAATGACGTTAAGCATTATTTTATATACTTATTGGTCATGTGTATGTATTTTGAGAATTATCTATTTGGATCCTTTGTCCATTTTATTATTATTATTATTTTTTTTGTGGACACAGAGTCTCACTCTATTGCCCATGCTAGAGTGCCATGGCCCCTAGCTCATAGCAACCTCAAACTCCTGATCTTAATTCTCTTGCCTCAGCTTCCCGAGTAGCTGGGACTATATTGCATGTAGGACCCCATTCAGCTGATTTTCCTATTTGAGGTAGAGACAGGGTCCTCTTTTTGCTCAGGCTGGTTTCAAACTCCTTACCTCAGGCAATCCTTCTGCCATGGCCCCTAAAAGTGGTAGGATTACAGGTTGGGCCACCACAGCCAGCCTCTTTGCCCATTTTTTAATCAAATTATTTATTATTTTCCCTATTAAGATGTTAGTGCTCCTTATATATTCTAGCTATTAATAGCTTCTCAGAAGAGTCGTTTGCAAATATTTTCTCCCATGAAAGATTTTATGTTAAGATGTAAATTTTCCCTAAATTGATCTGTATCAATGTAATCCAAACAAAAGCTTAAGAGGCTATTTTGTAGAAACAAGACAAATTAATTCTAAAATTTATATGAAATGACAAAGAACTAGAATAAAGTAATAAGAAAGAACAACAATGTTGAATAACCATATGCTTAAAAATGAACCTTTTATCATGTACAAAATTAACTCAAAATAGATTGGAGAAATAAATGTAAGAGCTAAACTAAACTTTTAGATGAAAATGTAGAAAAAGATATTTGTGACCTTGGGTTGGGCAACCAAGGGTTGCTAAAACAATAAGGAGGGTGTTGTTGTCATCAAGTGAGTAGAAGCCAGAGATTGTGCTAAACATCCTACAATGCACAGACAGCCTCCTACGAGAAAGGATTATCTAGCTGAAATGTCAATACCACCAATGTAAAGAATCCATGGGGTAGGCAAGAATTTTTTATTAGTTACAGCACCCAAAGTAAGATCAACTAAAAAAAATTAATAAATTAGACACCAATAAAATGAAAATCTTTTGCTTTACGAAAGACACTGTTACATAAATATAAAGCCAAATCTCAGACTTGGAGAAAATGTTTGGAAAACCTATGTCCCTATGTAACAAATAAGCATGGAAAAAGAGATTCAAACGACTACTCATTAGGGAAATACAAGTTAAAACCATAATAATTAAAATGAAAAAGACTGGTCATTGCAAACACTGGCTAGGACATGCAGAAACTAGAACTCATACACTGTTGATGATAATTAAAAATGGTATAACCAACTTGGAAAAGTAGTTTGGCAATTTCTTTGAAGTTAAATATACTAGGCAGTGCCTATGGCTCAGTGGGTAGAGCACTGGCATCATACACGGAGGATGGTGGGTTCAAACCCAGCCCTGGCCAAACTACAATAAAAAAGTAGGTGGGCGTTGTGATGGGCGCCTGTAGTCCCAGCTATTTGTAAGGCTGAAGCAAGAGAATCGCCTAAGCCCAGAAGTTGCAGGTTGCTGTGAGCTATGACAACACAGCACTCTACAGAGGGCAATAAAGTGAGACTCTCTCTCTCTAAAAAAAAAAGTTAAATATACTATTGAAATTAAAAACAAGAAGTTAATGGAGAAAATGAACACATCAAAAGCTGGACTTCAGCTCAGCACCCATAGCACAGTGGTTACGGTGCCGGCTACATACACTGAGGCTGGCGGGTTTGAACCTAGCCCAGGCCAGCTAAACAACAATGTCAACTGCAGCAAAAATAATAGCCAGCCACTGAGGTGGGCACCTATAGTCCCGACTACTTGAGAGGCCGAGGCAAGAAAACTGCTTAAGTTCAAGAGTTTGAGGTTGCTGTGAGCTGTGACGCCACAGCACTCTACTAAGGGCTAAATAGTGAGACTGCCTCAAAACAAACAAACAAACCTGGACTTCAGTTAATAATATTGTATCATTACTGGTTCAATAATTGTGAGGAATGTACTACACTAATGTAAAGTGTTACTATCAGGAGAACCCAGATGTGGAACTCTCTGAACTCTTCGAATCATCTCTATAATTTTTCGGTAAATCCAGAACTGTTAATAATGTTTTTTTTTTTTGAGACAGAGTTTTAAGCTGTTGCCCTCAGTAGTGCTGTGGTGTCACAGCTCTCAGCAACCTCAGACTCTTGGGCTTAAGCCATTCTCTTGCCTCATCTTCCTAAGTAGCTGGGATTATAGGTGCACATCATAACACCCAGTTATTTTTTGGTTGTAGTTGTCATTGTTGTTTGGCAGGCAGGCCTGGGCTGGATTCGAACCACCAGCTCCAGTGTATGTGGCTGATGCCCTAGCCGCTGAGCTACAGGCACCGAGCCAACAATAATTAAAAAAAAAAAAAAAGTTAAACATACCAGCAGGATTATGATGTGGTGGCTCACACATGTAATTCCAGCACTCTGGGAGGTTGGGATGGGAATATTTGCCTGAGATCAGGAGTTTGAGACCAGCCTGAGCAAAGTGAAACCCTGTCTCTACTAAAAATAGAAAAATTAGCTAGGGAAGGTGATGCATGCTGGCAATACCAGCTACTCTGAAGGCTGAGGCAGGCAGGATTGCTTGAGCTCAGGAGCTCAAGGTTACAGTAAACTATGATTGTGCTGCTGCACTCCAGCCTAGGGAACTGAGCAAGACTATGTCTCAAAATAAATAAATAAATAAATGAATAAAAAAATATAAAATGATGTGAAATAAAATTCTAAAACACAGAAGCTATTTTATAGTGACAGAAAGCACTAGAATTCTCTCATGTGTGGAAAAAGTAGCCCATTTCCAATTGTTGTTGGTATTATGCTGGACTGAACTGACAGAAGAGAACCACAGGACAGATGAATGAATGATGAGAAGGTTTTGCAGTAGAGATCTCCAAATGGTAGCAAAAACAGGTAACTAACTGGCCACCAAAATCAAGTAGACAGACTTCTATTTGGGTGTTACCCTGGGTCAATGTGCTTCGAGACTCCACCTAAAGCTCCCCAAATGTCCAAACCTCAAGATTCCCCTTAACAACATAATAGGGATCACACTTTGCCCTGTTTCATGAAACAAGACAAATGTGTTAGTTTAGTAATTCAAGTTATTCTTCTCTGTTTATTGCCATAGATTATCAAATTCACTAAATGTCTTCTGCAGTTTACTGGAGATAACATCAAATTCCAAATTCATTATAAAGAGAATTTATAGGTTGGATAGTCTCAGCAAATCTCTATTTTTCCCTTAAGTCATTTG
This sequence comes from Loris lydekkerianus, assembly GCA_963574355.1. Taxonomy (NCBI): domain Eukaryota; kingdom Metazoa; phylum Chordata; class Mammalia; order Primates; family Lorisidae; genus Loris; species Loris lydekkerianus. Next base: position 21,472 of record CAUYPK010169292.1, read on the forward strand.
AAAAATGTATGTGTATCTGTACAAATAGGATCCTCTGAAACAAACAGTATACTGATCTTTAACTACGGTTAAACCTTTCCTAGGGTTCATATACCAGATTTCTCTTTTTCCCATATAAATTTTCTTGTTGTACAAAGGTTGCAAAGTACCTGACATTCACAATGGTCTATGCAATTTTAACATAATGATGACAAGGAATAGCAAGTTCAACATCTCTGAACTCGTCCTTTGAAAGGGACATGGAAAAGACTTATTTCAAATGTCTTTTCATTTCCACTAAAACATTGAAAGATATCCTGAATAATAAAAGTTGTAAATAAACCATACTGCTGGCTGAGCGCAGTGGCTATAATCCTAGCACTCTGGAAGGCTGAGGCGGGTGGACTGTTTAAGCTCAGGAGTTTGAGACCAGCCTGAGCAAGAGTAACACCCCATCTTTACTAAAAACAGAAAAACTAGCTGTGCATTGTGGTGGGAGCCTACAGTCCCAGCCACTAAGGAGGGTGAGGCAGGAGGATTGCTTGAACCCAGGAGGTTGAGGTTGCTGTGAGCTATGGTGACACCACAGCACTCTACCTCAGGGGACAGGGTGAGACTGTCTCCAAAATAAATAAATAAAGTATACTGCTGATATACCAAACCACAACTCCTGCAAAGTTATTCAACTTAATTAACAGTACAATTTATTTCTTGATACAGAATCTTGCTCTATTACCTGGGCTAGAGTGCCATGGTCTCAGCCTAGCTAATAGCAACCTCCAAATCTTGGGTTCAAGCAATCCTCCTATCCTAGCCTAAGTAGCTATGAATACAGGGGCATGCTAGTATGCCCAGTTTTCTATTTTTAGTAGGAACTGAGTCTCACTTTGCTCAGGCTAGTCTTGAATTCCTGACGTCAAGTGACCCTCCAGCCTCAGACTCCCAGAACGCTAAGATTATAAGCATGAGTCACCATGCCCTGTAAAAATACAATTATTTTCCTCTAAATATCCTTGCCTGGGCTTGGGAGACTGACATAGGAGGATCACTTGAGCCCAGAAGTTTGAGGTTACAGTGAGCTATAATCAGGCCATTGCCTTCCAGTCTGGGTAGAAGAATAAGATCCTGTCTCTAATTAAAAAGAAAACAAAAATGAATAATAACAATATTACTTTAGAATAGACTTAGATTTATAAAGATGTTTCAAATAAAGAACATTTGATTTGGTTCCCCTGATTTCGGAGAGCCATTTCATTTTGCGAAATAACCACCTTAATCATGAAAGGGAGGCTATTAGTTCACCATCACCTTTTCTGAGTCCCAGACCCAGTTTTAACAAGTAAGAAAATGTGGTCAAATATATTCTCTCAGCTAAAGTAATATACCTGATCCAACCTCATTTTACCAAAGTCCTTCACTCTCCTCTACTGGCTACAAAATTCTAAGATGTCACTGCTAACAATTCTCCCAAATTGCTTTCTCATAAAAATAACATAAAATAAAAAGGTAATTTTCAAGGCTTTCAAAAAGAACAGTCAACTAATTTCTCTTTCATAATCAAAGTTAAAGACATAAATGACACCCTGGACCTTAATTAAGAAATTTAAATTCTTAAAAGTTTTAAAATACATTACCTCAAAATTTCCTAGAAGACTAAGACTTGTTAAGGGTGGAGCACTAGAACTCAAAAATGGTTTTTCATGAATATCTGGATCATCTTCGATGTTTAAACATGGTTGAGGACTATTAAAAAAACAAATCAGCAAAGGAACACATTAACCACAATATTTTATTTATGTTTCTATTAAATTAAGTTAGGAAAATTCAAGCAATTTTACTGAAATGCCATAATTAATGCCATCAAATTTTAAGATATAAAACTTATAATATAAAATTCCTGATTAGATTTTATGATCTTTGTTATAATATTTGGTAAAGTGTATATGTGTATATATACACCCCAGAAAGTTTCAAAGTAGAATTTATAACGTATCACATAGTGGCATCTAGTGGAATTACATAATAATTCAGATTTCTGTATCAAACTTCATTTTAAGCTAAAAATGAGAATACAGAGCTAGGCTTGGTGGCTCATGCCTGTAATCCTAGAATTCTGGAAGAGTGAAGTGGGAGAACTGGTCAGGTTGCAATAACCTATATTGATACCACTGCACACCAGCCTGGGTGAGAGAGCAAGAAGCTATCTCAAAAAATAGAGAGAGAGTGAGAGAGGGCAGGAGGGAGATAGAGAAAAAGAATACAAAGGCAAAATTATATGACTAAAGAATATACTAGGGTATTATTTGCCAACACAGGAAAAATTGCCCAGCTTTTTGGGAAGAGGGGGTTGGGAGAAAAGGAGTAAAAGGTAGAGGCTAATGAAGAGAAATACTCAAATCTACTTAAATGTTAAAACAATGTGGCTCTTTATTATGATGAAAGTTGCTATCATTGCCATAATGTCTTCTTCACTCACCCTTAAGAACTATCATATTGAAATCATATTGAAAATAATATTCCTGCTACAATTTTTGATTTGATTTGATTTATTTATTTTGAGACAGAGTCTTAACCATGCTGCACTCAGAGAGTGCCGTGGCATCACAGCTCTAACTCTTGGGCTTAAGCGATTCTCTTGCCTCAGCCTCCCAAGTAGCTGGGACTATAGGCACCTGCCACAACACCTGGCTATTTTTTTTTTGTTGTTGTTGTAGTTGTCATTGTTGTTTATCAGGCCCTGACTGGGTTTGAACCCGCCTGCCTTGGTGTATGTGCCTGGCGCCCTAACCACACTGATCTACGGGGGCTGAGCCACAATTCTGATTTTTAGAGTCAATGTTATTTATTGTGAAAGACCGGAATTTTGTAAAATTATTTGATACACACAAATAAACTTTGAGATTAAATACCTTCTAGATGATAAGCTTTTCAGATGCAGTAACGAAGAATCCAGATCAAAGCAACCTGATTGTGTTTTTCTGTGAGGAACCTAAGGTAAAAATGATCATCTGTTATATTTAACAAGACTAATTTTTTTCTTAAATTTTATAAAACACTTTCCAAAAGAATGTTAAGCTTATCTTTACAATAATAAAAAAAGAAAAACAAAAAAACCAAACAAAAAAACTATAAAACATCTATAACAACTTACTTAAAATCATTCTGTTAATTAAATAGTTTTTATGTTCTCATTAAATGTGAAAAATATGATTAATAAAAAACTTTTACAGGGCTTTTTTAAAAAAGCAGAACCAGTGTTTTCTAAAACCAAACCCCATATAGAATCCCAATATATAATATAAATAAGGTACCTGAGACTTAGTAAATTTTATATACATAAAAATAATATAAATAGGATTTTTACTTTTTACTTTATATAATACTATATTGCTTTTTGAAGGAAAAAGCATTTCTCACTTTAAAAAAGAATAAATAAATAGAGATAGGAGTCTGAAGTTGTGTTAGCACTATGCCTCCTTTGCCTATTTGACATATTGCAACATTCCCAGGAAACCTGAGGCTTTATAGCAAATAGGTCTAAAAAATACTATCATCCTGGATTGTCAGCCACCATTGTATACCAGATTACATTAAGGGAAACCACCACTAAGATCATAATGTCCTAAAAATTAAAGACTCAATGTAACTTAAAGCTCAAATCACATACCACACGCAAATTAGGTTTGTTTCTAGAATTAATATTATAAATATATAAAGTTATCTAACTCACTGATCTAACTGGTAACAAAAGACATGGATAATACTGAAGTCTAAACAACTTAAACATTTTTGAGAGTTAAACAAGTACACCATGTTATTTACTGTAGATAGAACTAGTATGAAGTTAAAATTTTCAATCTAAACCCTTGTGTCAATTCTGGGAAGTTCTCTACCTTCATTTCTTCTAGTATTGCATTTCCCTTATTCTAACTAATCCTACTTTTAAAAAATCCTACCAGACTTACATTGAACATGTCCTTCTACCTTTTATGGCTCTTTCACATTTTACCATCTTTTTGCTTTCAAAAAGATGAAATTATCAATACTTCATTATTAGTACTTGCTAAAATGTGTCCACTCATTCACTAAATATCCTTCAGCTGATTGTAATCTATTGTTTAATTCACCTGTATGTGTATGCGCATACATTTCAAATATATTTTCTAGAATTTCTAATTACTTCTTTTTTTTTGTAGAGACAGAGTGTCACTTTATCGCCCTTGGTAGAGTGCCGTGGCATCACAGCTCACAGCAACCTCCAACTCCTGGGCTTAGGCAATTCTCTTGCCTCAGCCTCCCCAGTAGCTGGGACTACAGGCGCCAACCACAACGCCCGGCTATTTTTTGTTTTGTTGCAGTTTGGGTGGGGCAGGTTTCAACCTGCCACCCTGGGTATACAGGGCCAGCGCCCTTCCACTGGGCCATAGTCACCACCCTAATTACATTTTATTTTATTTATTTTATATTTTATATTATTTATTTTATATTATATTTTGTATTTTATATTATATTATTTTATATTTTATTTTATTTTATTTTAATTTTACTTTATTTTGAGACAGAGCCTCAAGCTGTCGCCCTGGGTAGAGTGCCGTGACATCACAGCTCACAGCAACCTCCAACTCCTGGGCTCAAGCAATTCTCCTGCCTCCACCTCCCAAGTAGCTGGGACCACAGGCGCCCGCCACAATGCCTGGCTATTTTTTGGTTGTAGCCGTCGTTGTTGTTTGGTGGGCCCAGGCTGGATTCAAACCCGCCAGTTCAGGTGTATATGGCTGGCACCTTAGCCACTTGAGCTACAGGTGCCAAACCGATTACTTCTTTTTCAAATCCACAAATTCTCTCATCTCAATTCCCTATTTTGACTTCATTTATTGCTTAGAACATTTTAAACAGAATTATTTTTAACTCTCGTTAGGGTTGTTCTGATAACAAGGTTCTCGTGTGTATTCTTTCATTTTTTGCTCTTTGTGATTCTTTTTCTTTTTTTCTGAAACAGAGTCTCAAGCTGTCGCCCTCGGTAGAGTACTGTTGCATCACAGCTCACAGCAACCTCAAACTCTTGGGCTTAAGCAATTCTCTTGCCTCATCCTCCCAAGTAGCTGGGACTATAGGCGCCCACCACAATGCTTGGCTATTTTTTGTTGCAGTTGTTATTGTTGTTTAGCTGGCCCGGGCCAGGTTCAAACCCACCAGCCTGGGTGTACGTGGCCATTGCCATAACCACTGTGCTACAGGCACCACCCTTTTAAGGTGCTTTCTAATATTTTTCCTCTGAGATCATCTTGAAGAGATATTTTCTATAAAAATAAATCCTTGGTGCCCTGGGTTATAAATGTGGGATAGTTTCATCTTTTTTTTTTCTGCTAATCTTGAATGGATTTCACCAGTTGCAGTTTAGCTATTTTTTTGGTTGTTTGTTTTAAGACAGAGTCTCAAGCTGTAGTCCTGGGTGGTGTGCTGTGGTCTTAGCTCACAGCAACGTCCAACTCTTGGGCTCAAGTGATCCTCTTGCCTCAGTTTTTCTATGGGATCTCGATTTTTGCTCGGTTGGTCTCGAACTGGAGAACTCAAGTAATCCATCTACCTCGGCCTCCTAGAGGGCTAGGATTACAGGCATGAGCCACTGTGCCCAGCCATTTTTTTTTTTTTTCTTCTCCGTTTAGCAGGTCCGGGCCAGGTTTGAACCCACCAGCCCGGGAACATGTGGCTGGCACTCTAACCCCTGAGATATAGGCACCCAACCTGTTATAGTTATTTCTTAGCTAGACTTCTCTTAACCTCAGAGGTAGCATAAATTTATAACTGCTACTATGTTATGGGTAGCTTAGATTTAGGTCCAATTTCTTTTGGGGACTTCTTTTTCCTCTCCTACTCCACACCTCCCTGACATGACCTTGAGTAAATAGGTGCTTTTTCTTGCCATCCTATTTATGGAAGTCTAGTCTTTCTGTTTTTGGTTTTATATAGAATTTGGTCTTAGGGCTTTGCTATGATTACTGCTGACATGTAGCCTTAACTTCTATCCCTGGGGTGGGACATTAAACCCTAGCATTGTATCAAGTTCAGATATCCTGGAGAGCCATAAGTTGCCCCAAGTTACACCTTACTTTGCTTATTCTTTTACTATATTATATATTTAGATATTGTTTTACTTCATTCAGAATTTCTGTGTCTATAAAGGGAGAAGTGTCTTCCTGTATTAACTCAGTCCACAATACTGACAAGAAGACTGCAGTGCTTTTTACACCAGCATGATGCTGATAATATTTTCCCTGAACACTTGGCATTTTGAAAACAACTCACAGGTAGGTCAAATACTTGGGAGTTTAAAAAAATTATTTAGACTCCTAACTTCTCTAAAATAAACAATAGAGGTCCAAGTTATGTATACACTTAAAGTCTATATCCCTTACTTGATAATAATAATTATTATTTTATTGAGACAGACTCTTAATTATATTGCCCTCAGTAGAATGCTGTAGCGTCACAGCTCACAGCAACCTACAACTCTTGGGCTGAAGTGATTGATTCTCTTGCCTCAGCCTCCCAAGTAGCTGGGACTACAGGCGCCCACCACAACAACTGGCTATTTTTTAGTTGCAGTTTGTCATTGTTGTTTAGCTGGCCGGGGGTGGGTTTAAACCCGCCAACCTGGGTGGCTGGCACCCTACCCACTGAGCTATGGGTGCCACCCTTGATAATTATTTTTTTAACACATGCCAGACCTTGTTTTCAAGTTGCTAAAAAAACACACACATTAAAAATTTTGCATTAGTAGCAAATTATACACACTTTTAGTTCTGCTACAAAATTTGCTACTTACCTTAAGTTTAACTCAATGGTTCTTAACCTGTGGGTCGCGACTCACAGGAACTGTATTAAAGGGCCACAGCATTAGGAAGGTTGAGAATCACTGGTTTAACTGACCTGACAGCCATACCAATTAACTACTGAGTGCTTAAACAAGTGCCAGTAATGATATGAATCATTTTCACAATTCTAAGGTAGACATTGTCAACCCCATTTACAGATGAAGAAACTGAGGTTCTAACAGATGTTACTTATCTCATCCCCTACAAGTAGGGGGTAGAATAAATGTAACTCTGAAGTGCATTTAGCCATTACCCTCAGATGTATAAATGTATTAATAAATGAGAAACGAGATTATATATGTCTTAAAATAACATGATTAAGTTAAATGAGAGGATTCTAAGTAAAAAGCAGTCCGCAGGTGACCCAGTTGGTGATGTCAGTAAGATACAAATTCACTTGGCACCAAGATTTTTTTTTAACAGTTAGTTAAAATTTTTGGCAAAAGAATTTCAGAGAAATTTTGTAAGCCTATTTTAGTAAATTTCATTCATATTCATTTTATAGTCTCTTTCCATATTATCAGTAAACTGTTAAAAGTTTTTAAAAAATAAGATGATTTCCAATTAAAAATTTATTTTAAAAGTATTTAATTTTATTCCATTAAATTTCGAACAAAATTATTTGTAATTTCAGATATCTACCAATTCTAATGTGAGAAAAGGGAAAAAACACTTACGGGACTTGAAAGAAGTGGCAATCCAGTTTGAGGATGAAAGGCTCTGGTTGAGGTTCCATCCAATGAGTGAAAATTATGTTTTCGCCAGACATTTGAATGTTTCAGTGTAGTCCTCTGTTAGGAAAATAATTATACTTTGATGGAAATACACCATTTAAAGGACTTGTACAGTTTTTTAGTTTTTTAGACTCATTCCTAATACATTCTGAGGTATTACATGGTTGATGGTGATGCTGATAATACACACGTTGATTATCCTTTATCTAAAATGCCTGAGACCAGAAGAGTTTCAGATTTTGGATTTTCCTGGATTTTGGAATATGTACAATATGTATACTTATTGCCTGAGCATCCCAAATCCAAAAATTCAATATTCAAAATATTTCAATAAGCATTTCCTTTGAATATCATATTAGCACTTGGAAAGTTTCAGATTTTGGCGCCTATCAAATTTCAGATTTGGTATGCTCAATATATATGTCAATATGTTGTGTCTATACACACACATACTAATTGGAAAACAATGTCTAAGATTTTCTTTTGTAATATGCCGAATAAATGCTAATGTTCTAAAGAAATTATGTTCAAATATAATAACTGCAATATCAAGGTATGCTCATGTTTGCTCAGAACCTAACATTTAATAAGCTAATATTTGATTATTTAAATTTAAAAAATCTAACTATTATAATAGCCCCTTCTTATAAATAGGAGATATGATCCAAGAACTCCAGTGGATGCCTGAAATTGTGAATAGTATGAAACACTGTACATATCAAGGTTTTTTTCCTACACATACACTTTATTTATTTTTTTGAGACAGAGCCTCAAGCTGTCACCCTGGGTAGAGTGCTGTGGCATCACAGCTCACAGCAACCTCCAATTCCTGGGCTCAAGGGATTCTCCTGCCTCCGCCTCCCAAGTAGCTGGGATTACAGGCGCCTGCCACAATACCCGGCTATTTTTTTGGTTGCAGCCATCGTTGTTTGGTGGGCCTGGGCTGGATTCGAACCCACCAGCACCACTGTATGTGGCTGGCACCTTAGCCGCTTGAACTACAGGCACTGAGCTCATATACTTTACTTTTTTATTTTTTGAGACAGAGTCTCATCTCACTATGTTGCCCTTAGTAGAGTATCGCGGTGTAATAGCTCTCAGCAACCTCAAACTCTTGGGCTTAAGCGATTCTATTGCCTTAGCCTCCGAAGTATCTGGGACTACAGGCGCTCACCACAACACCTTGCTATTTTGGGGTTGCAGTTGTCATTGCTGTTTGACATGCCAGGCTGGGTTCAAACCTGCCGGCTCTGGTATATGTGGCTGGTGCCATAGCCACTAAGCTACAGGCGCCGAGCCTACACATACACTTTATAATGAAGTTTATTTTATTTATTTATTTATTTATTTATTTATTTGAGACAGAGCCTCAAGCTGCCGCCCTGGGTAGAGTGCCATAACATCATAGCTCACAGCAACCTCCAACTCCTGGGCTCAAGCAATTCTTGGGCCTCAGCCTCTGAAGTAGCTGGGAATACAGGTGCCTCTCACAACGTCCAGCTATTTTTTGGTTGCAGCCTTCACTGTTGTTTGGTGGGCTTGGGTCAGATTCGAACCTGCCAGCTCAGGTGTATGTGGTTGGCATCTTGGCCACTTGAACCACAGGCGTCGAGCCTATTTATTTTTTTTGAGACAGAGTTTTATCCTGTCGCCCTCGGTAGAGTGCCGTCACATCACAACTCACAGCAACCTCTAACTCCTGAGCTTAGCTGATTTTCTTGCCTCAGCCTCCCGAGTAGCTGGGACTACAGGTGCCCACGACAACGCTCAGATATTTTTTGTTGCAGTTTGGCCAGGGCCGGGTTTGAACCCGCCATCCTTGGTATATGGGGCCGGTGCCCTACCCACTGAGCCACAGCCCGCCCATGATAAAGTTTATTTTATACATTATAGTAAGAGGTTAATAACTAATAGTAAAATGTAATTATAACAATATACCGTAAAAAAAGTTAAATATCTTACGGAACTGTACTCACTTATTTTCTGTTCACAATTGACCATAGATAACTAAAACCACAGAATGCAAAATTGTGGCTAAGAAGAAACTACTGTGTCTACATGCAGAAAAAATTAATATAATGTTCTAAAACATAAAACTATGTCAATAACAAGAGTCATTTTCTCAGGCGGTGCCTGTGCTTCAGTGGGTACAGCGCCAGCCCCATACACCAAGGGTGGCGGGTTCGAACCAGGGCCCGACCAAACTGCAACAAAAAAAATAGCTGGGCATTGTGGCAGGTGCCTGTAGTCCCAGCTACTCGGGAGGCTGAGGCAAGAGAATCACCTAAGCCCAAGAGCTGGTGGTTGCTATGAGCTGTGATGCCACAGCACTCTACCGAGGGCAACATAGTGAGACTCAGTCTCTTAAAAACAAACAAACAACAAAAAAAAAAACAGCAGTCATTTTCTAAGATATAATTTGGTAAGTGCCATACAGAAATATAAGAAACATCATCAATTTAAAAATATAAATAATGTAGTCACGGCACAATGTTTTTGATGTAATACATGTATAAGATATAGGCTAATTCTTAAGGGTTGGATAAGTTTATAGCCAAAGATCAGAAACTTGTAATCAACACATGAATAAAAATTAGAAAAGATTACATTGGATTCTGGTTCCGTCATTTGTTATACTAGCTTTGTGAGCTGGGGTAAATTACTTAATTCCTCTAGTCCAGATCTTCATTTATAAACTGGAGTTAATAAAAGCTTCTAACCTCACAGGATAGTGAGAGGATTAAGTAAGCTGAAATGTGTAAAATGAAAAGAACGTCTGGGCACATAGTATAGTAAGTAGTGTATGGTTATATTCAAAAAGAAAAGTTAGTGGCTTGAAAAAATACCATCTCAGATGTAAGCTTCCTACCTACCCTTAGGTATCAAAAAAGATCTTGTAATCCCAGCACTGTGGGAGGCTGAGGAAGGAGAATTGCTTGAGCTCAGGAGTTTGAGACTTGCCTGAGAGACAGTGAGACCCCAACTCATGAAAAAAAATGGAAAAACCCAGCCGGGTGCCATGGCGAGCGCCTGTGATCCCAGCAGCTTCTGGAGGTTGAGGCAGCAGGGTGCAAGCAGCCTGAGTCTGAGGTTGCAGTGAGCCACCACGCCCACTGCCCTCTGCTTAGGGGCATAGGGTGGGACCCTGTCTCAACAACAACAACAACAAAAAGTAAAGAAATAAAAAAAAAGCAACGAAATAAAATTAAAAAGCCAAAAAAATAAAATTAAAAAACAACAAAAAAACCCCAAAACTTTTTTTTAAATTAAAAAAAAAAAAAAAAGGATCATAAAAGGTTAATATTCTTAAGGCCACAGCAGGTTTTTGTGACATTTACAGTTTTACAGAAGTACAATATACCATTTGATTATATCCTATGTTGAAGATCTTCTGTAGGAAAATATAAACTGAAAACATGGCATAATTTAAAAACTCTACTGCCTGGCAAAACTAATTTGAGTGATAAAGAAGATGAACTGAGGTCACGGATATGTGAATCAAGGTATTTAAGAAGTATTTTTCCATATAATCAAGATAAAAATTTATAATAATGCTTAGGGAAATAAATTTGAACCTGATGATTTTTGGAAGTTACAAAGTGGTTTGGTGGGAAGTCAAATAAAATGGAATTAACTAAATATTTCTCATTTATATAGTGCATTAAAGTTTTACAAAATATTAAAATCTATCATTTGATTGTCAAAACTCTAATATAGGCAAAAAAAGATTTATCAATCTTACTGTAAAATTCAGGAGACTGCGGTTTTTAGAGATTATACGACTTATTACTCAGTGTCACTCCAGAACAAAACTGAAGCCAAAACTGGAGCTCAAGTGTTTTTGACCAACAGCTTAGTGATTTCCCTATAGATATTTCTAAAATCATTAATTGACCAATGGCATTACATCGGGGGCATACTACTTGTACTGGGCCTGGGCTGCTAATAAACAACACCTTAAGCTAATATAAGTTTCATTTCTGTTTATTCTCTACCAATTGTTTGTAAGCATAGAAATAAATACTAAAAAAAGGCACCAGGAAGAATTCAAATGAACCAGGGACTTCTATAATCTACAAATTTGTTCTTGATTTTTACGAGGTAGTAGAAAAAGCCCTAGATTACAAGAGACTGCAGTGGGGGATGCCAATGGAGCCAATAAAGATCTGTATGACTACTTGTCAATGTCAGTTACTCTCTTTCGAGTCTGAGTGTCCTCATAACTGTCCTATCTGTCCTGTGGTGAAGTACTAAAAAGAACGTCTTCTATAATCATATGATACATTGGAAAGTAATATACCAATAACATATAAAATCAAAGGAATATTTACATACATATTACATAGTGTTCATTCCCTTGAATCCACAAACCAAGTATTTAAAAGCTAGGTCCTTCTGAATAAAAGAAAGATAGACCTTTGAGATGGGTATGCGGGAGAGAGAAGAACAAAGCTGAAAGACCTAAATAATAGACCTAATACATCATGAAAAAAATTATTGCAAGAAAAACATGTACCGCTCCCTATTTTTTAAACCCACGTGGTCTTTATTTCTTCTGCTTACCTAGCATTTGCTCTTAAGAGAATAGGTTATTTGCAAGGCTATTAATACTAGTTCTGTAGAAGGTCTACTATACAAGACTGTGGGTTCTACAGATGATGGGCACCTTGGACCTGTAAAATGAGATCTCCTACGAGCAAAATTTAAATCATAAAAAAGTGTTAAGAATTATATTTGAAATATGAGATGTAACCTACCAACACCTCTGTAGTTTTTAGATGCTCACATGTAGACAAACAGTCTTTTATATTTCTTCTCTGAGAAGAGTTTTGAGATTTTTCACCAGTTGGATCTTCTTTCTTATCCTGTTCACTTTTTAATTGTGTTGGCTTTTTGCATTTGAAAGCTTCATTACCTTTATTGAGATAGTTTTCTATGCTGTTAAGTTGAGTATTTTGCTCACA
>CAUYPK010169299.1:0-10570 GCA_963574355.1 Loris lydekkerianus
GTACTCAGCCCTACTATGAAGCTAAACTATAGCTTTCACATGAAGGCTATAACCCAACTATACCACAAGACTATGGGGAAAGGACCAAGGAAGGGGAAGGGAGGGGGGAGGTTTTGGTGGAGGGAGGGTAATAGGTCGGGCCACATCTATGGTGCATATTTTTATCTATCATAAAAAAAATAAATAAATAAAAGTAGGAAAAAAAAAATAAAGGGACTACCACCTGGCCATGGCAATACCCTTTAAAGAATGACAGTGGGAAAGTGAGCAGTATATTGTGTGGACAGAGTGGGGACACTCAAGGGGATCAACCCTGAATAAACTCACAAAATGTGCATAAAAAAAAAATAATAAAATGCAGGAAAAGACAGTATTGTAATTAATTACCTGTTTCTAGCATTCCTTTTTGCCTACACTTTTGACTGTCTGTTTTTTGATAATCTCTCTGTATGATGAATACTTAATATTTGCAATAGAGGGAATGGATAATTTAGGGTTTTTTCCCATCATGATTAAACTTCTTTTGTTGTTATTACTGATATTTCAGAAAAGTTTATTTCAGCTTCACAACTTGTTATTCTGTGATCAAATATATTACAATGAGTAAAATGTGATTTTATACACAGACATAGCTCTGATTTTAGCATTGCTATGGGGTGGTGTCCTGTAGAAGAATTCCAATAAATTCTATTTTATATGATTCCCATTAAAAAAGAGATAAAGGTAGAGTGTTTATAATAGTAAATATTGCGTGACTGAATTTATTTACGACAGGAGGACATTTTAGTTTTGACCTGTCAACCATGAGAATGGAATCCTTCACTCAAAGTTTCCCAGGCGTGATTACTGGAAGGATTTTCCATGGGTTAGCTTCTGGATCCACACATTTCAAAATTTTATCCTTCTACTTCACAAACTCTCTCAGTTCTCAGTACTATAGGACGTATTCACATCGAAATACAACCTCTATACCTTTCACCTTGGTGTCACAACCCTGGGTAATTCAGCAAGGGCATAAGATGCCCAAAATGCTGGTGGTCACTTGAATGTTCCATTATGCACAGGGGAAATGTGATGGGGAAACCTTAAAGTGGGGAGAAACCGATGTCTTAATTGACAGCAGTTAAAAGATTTTATTTTTTGTAAAATTTACAAATCATTACACCAGTGTTAATACATTCCTAGCATAGCTTCTAAGACCATGAAAGTGTCATGCAAATGCGGGGCCCTAGAAGATTAACTTCATTAATTTAAGGTAAACGCATTTAACCATAGCTACTGCTACAGAGAAAGATGCTGGGGGAGATGGAGAGTTATATTGGGTTATGGGAAATAAGCAGGGAATTATCTCTCCATAGAAAATTTCCTGTCATTGGTCAATATAAAAATTTTATTTTTCCACCTTAAAGCAAAAAAAACCCCTCAAAACCCTCCCTCCAAAACATAGAGGAAAAAAAGTACTTTGTAGCACTTATGACATAGAGAGTGCATTTTCTATAGATTAAGAGCACTTTTGATTAGTTTTGCCAGTTTGGGAATTTCACAAAATCGAAACCATACAGTGTGCACAGTTTTGCATCTCTTTCTCAGCACAGCGTTTCTGAGATTCAGTCATGTTGTTGCAGGTATGCAAACGACTTCTTCCTTTCCTAGCTAAGTAGTATTTCACTGACTATGGAACCAGGATGTGGTTATCCATTCATCTGTGGGTGGACCTTTAAGGTATTTCTAGTTCTTGTGTATTATAAATAAAACTACTAGGAATATTTATGTACAAATTATTATGTGGCTAGATCTGCTCATTTCACTTGAGTAAGTAACTACATTGGGTCGTAGGTTAAGCACATTTAAGGGAGTACCACACGTAAATTAACCTCTCTGCCTCCATTTCTTACTCTGTAAAATGGAGGCATTTGTGTCTAATTGATAGGCTATAATGAGTTGAATCAATACAAAGGGCTCAGCACAATGTCTGGTACATAGAAAGCAATCAATACATGAAATATTGAGAGTTATTGTTAGCAGAGGGCATTCTCTGGGGTAGATGAAGTCTGAGGCTTTAGTCACTGGGGTTGTTGGCTACTTCCTGCACTAACTACCCTGAATACGCCTGAGCTCGTCTAAGCACCATGACTGGGTCACCTGGTGTCCTTAGGGAAGTTGGAAAGTTCTTAACTTTTCCCTGCTGTTTCCTCATGTGTAGAGTTGCAAAAAATCTTGTTTTCTATAGGATTTGCTATTATTAGTAGTACTATTATTATTTATGTTTTAAAAGAACTCCTTATATTGGAAAAGCATGTTGTTTAAACAGATTCAGTGTAGCCTGCGACTCAAACAGGTTAAGGTAAACTGCATTTAGCAATGGACTTTCATCGTAAGGGTATTTTGTAAGCATGGGGGACTGCCTCTCTTGGTCTCTCATTGCGTTTATGCTGAAGAATACTTTCCCCAATAACCTATGATTTTCGTGCTCTCATTCAAAGCATTCCCTCAAGGAGATTTTTCTTTTTTCACATCCTGGCTGGTGTTTATGGCAATAAGTGGATAGAGATCTTTTTATCCTTCAGTGCTCCGTGAGATTTATGTAATTTAGGATTATGTTATGAGGTTTCTGACAGCTGGGGGAGGACATGGAATTGTAATGGCGCACTCAGACACAAAACACTCTGGAGCTGTGATGCATCTGGAGTTTTTATAACCTAATTGCTATAGAACATAAAATGCCGAAAGCGCCAATTCTGCCTCACCTGGTAATGACACTGCCTGAATTTAGGTTGTTATGGTATTGGAAGGAAGAAGATTGACGGGGAAAGCAAGGAACTACTATGATTCATAAAAAAGGACCTTGCTTCTATAGGTTTCTATGGAAAACTATTTCTTTTAGCAGGAAGAGAGACATTGCATAAACTGGTTCCAGGATGTCATTGAATTTCTGCATGCTAGAGCGTCTTGTCTCTATCTTCATTTTATTATCCAAGTTACAAGAAATAGATGTGGGCCTGATTTTAGTAATAGCATATACCCATAACCTGGGTATTTACATATAGGAGAGTGTCAAGAATAGTTAAGTTCATGGAGTCTGCTGCATATAGCCCAGTAGACACAGAGTTAAATGGATATGGTTTAAAAATCCACTTGTTGATGATAACAAGTAATCGTGGATTAATTTCTTTCCCCCCAGCTTTATTGAGATACAATTTCAAATTAAAACTGTGTATATTAAAGGAATAACATGATGTTTTGATATACATTGTGAAATGAATACCATAATAAAGCTATTTGGTATACCATTTCTTCACATAGTTGCCCTTTTTATAGTGAGAACATGAGATCTATTTTCTTTGCAATTTTCAAGTATATTTCTAAAACTTAGAAATATACATTAGAAATATACATTATTATTACATTATTATCAAACACAGTCACTATGAAGCACATCTGGTCTCCAGACTTATTCATCTTGAGACTGGCAGTTTGTGCCCAGGGCAAACATCTCTCCATTTTCCCTCCTCACTTGCCTTGGCAATCACCCTTCTTCCGTCTGTTTCTCTGAGTTCAACCCTTTTCAGAATCCTTAGATTAGCAGTTCATTTAGTATTAGTCTTCCTGTGTCTGGCTTTTTACACTTAGCATCATGTTTTCCAATTTGTTTGTTTTAAGGCTGAAGGATATCCCCTTGTGTACCTATACCATTTTATTCATGGATGGGTATAACATCATTCAGTCCCCTCCCAATATTAGGTTGTTATAAATAATGCTGCAATTAACATGAGAATAAAGATGTCTTCTTGAGATAGCAATTTTACTTCCTTTGAATATTTACCCAGAAATGGGATTGCTAGATCCTATAGTATGTCTAGTTCTAATTTTTTTTTTTTTTTGAGACCTAGTCTCACTATGTCACCATTTGTAGAGTGCCATCGTGTCGCAGCTCACGGCAACCTCAAACGCTTGGGCTTAAGGGATTCTCTTGCCTCAGCCTCCCAAGTAGCTGGGACTACAGATACCCACCACAACACCTGGCTATTTTTTGGTTGTAGTTGTCATTGTGGTATGGCAGGCCTGGGCTGGGTTGGAACCCCCCAACCTTGGTGTATGTGGCAGGCACCCTAGCTGCTGAGCTACAGGTGCTGAACCTATTTCTAATTTTTTTGAGGAATGACTATACTGTTCTACATTATGGGTATACCATTTTACATTCCCACCAAGTGTATACAAGGTTACAATTGCTTCACATCCTTGCTTATACTGGGGTTTTGATAATAGCCATCGTGACAAGATGGGAGGATATATTTTGTTATTAGTATTATTAAAATTTAATAAAAACATTCTGTAAGGTTTAAAAAATAGCTACTATAAAGAGAATAAAAGGTAGTCATGACACACCGTAACTTCTCAGTTTTCACATTTGATGTGGCTAATTTTTATAAGTGTATGGTAGAAGACTCTGGTACATTGTGGGAATATGGATGTTATTATTTTATTGAGCTAAAAACTTCTGTCAAGCATTTTGTAATTAAAACTCAGCTGGTGAATATTTTCTCAATATGAAGTTGGGTTTCGGCAATATTACTTAATCTTCAACCTATTTTTATGATTTATTCATTAAATAGGTTAATAGATGACTGCCATTGTCATGAAAGCCAAAAATGTGCTTTATCATTGGGTCATGGAGTGATGCTAGGTCTACATATTTTGACCTCAGGCAGACTGTGGTTACAACAATGTTACATCCTTCTCCTTTTTGGGATGGCTAAAACCATAAATTCAGGATTGTCTTCTTTGAAAATAAAAGTTAAACTATAACTGCACAAAGGTAATTTTGAGTTGAATAATAACTTACTTAAAGGTGAATTTTAGATAATAATTTTGTAATCTGTAATTATCTCTGTGCTCATTGCTTTGTTATACCAAAAACATAATGTTTGCTCATGGGAGCAAAAGGACATTGGAGTTTTAGAAATAGCAATTGAGAGATCAGAAATAAGGAAGGATATCACTGATTGAGTAGTGATAACACTTTGGGGTCTACTTGAATAATCAAGGGGTACTAGAGCTGTTTTATAGATAGAGTTACATAAGCTCTATAAGATTTTATAAGATGACAGATTTACGGGGTACATTTAAGTTATTTAACATAGAAGCAATCTTATGTGAAATCAGAATTTTAGTATTTTCTTTTTTTCCTTGATTGGCACAATGCCAAAATTTTCATTAGCTTCTAACAAGCTGGAAACTGATGTGTGGAATGATATAATGAATGATATGGGGGAGAAACTCTCCATGTTAATCATATTTGCTATTTCTATGCCTGCACGGAGGCTAATTTGCCAAACCATATGGCACAGACAATCTCATATCTCTGAGACTGGTTTAACACTAAAATGAAATGTTTCAGAAGATTTGGGCGATTGAATTACTGGGTCCCAATTCTTTGGTGCTTGAGCTGGCCTCAAGGCAGGTGATATTTGGGATTGATTTTTGAGTTTTATTTGGTCAATGGGGATTTTAGCAGATGTTACATAGTTACAGGCTTAAAAGTGGCATGAGTGGTTGAATTCTCCCTCTCCATCTGTGTTCTCGCTTTTTTGCTAAAGAACATGCTTTGTGTAGCTTTTGTCTGTGGATGAGGAAAGACACGTGAAAAACATGTGGATTCAACTCAAAGACTGGAGTCAATCCAGCTGTTTTGCTTAGACCAGCTGAAGCTCACCTAACTCACATACACATATGCAAGACATAAAGACTTACTATCGTCTGCCCTGAATTTTGGAGTGGTCCATCAGGCCATGTTATCAGCTGACAGATAAAGGATGAAGGTGTTCTGATGGCCCAGGTTTGGCTTCATTTTGCTAATGAGAAAAGTGAGACACTAATTGGTTAAGTGATTTTTCTAAGGTCACACCAAATCAGAGAAAATAGCCTGAGACTACCTTTGTCCACATTACTTTATTGTGAGCCAGGACATTATTTTATTTTATTTTTTCTTATTATTATTATTATTATTATTATTATTATTATTATTATTTGAGACTTAGTCTCGCTCTGTTGCCCTGGGTAGAGTGCTGTGGTATCACTATAGCACACAGCAACCTCAAATTCCTGGGTTCAAGCAATCCTCTTGCCTCAGCCTCCTGAGTAGCTGGGACTATAGGCGTGGACCCTGCCTGCCTAATTTTTCTATTTTTAGTAGAGACAGGGTCTTGATTTTCCTCAGGCTGGTCTCCAACTCTCGAGCTCAAGCAATCCACCTTCCTGGGCCTCCCAGAATGCTAGGATTATAGGCATGAGCCATTGCACCCAGCCTAGGCAGGGCATTTTCAATTAGATGCCAGACCAATAAACATCATTGCCATCTGCTTCCAAAAATTCTTGCAAAGCAATGTTTTTGGAAAACAGTTTGGTCATCTTGGCTAATGACTATCTAGTTAGAACATCAGTTTGCTCACCTGAACAAACAACTCACCTATGAGGATATTAAATACTTTATCAAGACTGAATTTTCATTTCTCTAATCCTAAACTATTAGGACATTATCTTTCCCAATTGTCTCTAGTTCCCCCTCTTGAAACTCTCACATTAAGCCACTTGTACACAGACTCCAAAACTCTCTGTGTCCTAACCTCTATCTTTGAAGGATTACTAAGATTATCAAGTTACTAGTTTCCTTTACTTTAAGTAACTTAGATTTACTTGATCAACTCTTTTTTTTTGGTGGTCTGGTAAGAATTGACCATTGACATACATTTGAATTATTCTGTTGAGCATTAATAAATACATAATTAGTAAGAGTATCAAGAACACAGATATGAGCTTATCGGGTTCCACTTCTCTGTGATCTATCAGTAACTTATTACACATTGATTTACACACCAGGCTATCATCTATAAAGGAAAGACATTGGGAAGATCATCTTTAAAGCTTCCAACTCTGAATCTCCATTATTCTAAGATTATTAGGTTTTCAAATACATGTGTAAAAATTTACCACAATAGTTTTTTTGTTTTTGAACTCTCTTAATTTAAAATGTACGAATGGTAACAATGTAAACAAGATTATTTTATTATTGTTTCATTTTGTAATCTACACTATGTGCTTTTTTTGTTATTCAAATTGGTTAGAAGTCTGAATATAAATATAGTATTTCAGTTTTCTGATGTTAATGAAATTCTCCTCAACTGATATTTCACCAATTTAGAATTCATTGGCAAGCAATATTATCAAAGCTGAGCAGAACTCATATCTACCATCAAGAAATAAGCAAAGCAGTCTCCTGCTAAAGAAATACCACCAAGGATTAATGATGCTTTGTTTAATTTAAAAAGATATTTATTATGATTTTGCATGGAATACTATCCTGTCCTATACATATTAGAAAAAAACAAGATAAACTCTACTGTGATGCTATAAGCAGGCACACTGATAAATGCAGATGACAGAGCAGTGTATCACACAATCACATAATTATTGAAAGCAGCTATAGGAACACAAAGTGCAAAGACTAGAGACATTTAAAATAGGCCACACAGCATTATTTCCCTTTGCTTTCTAGACAGCGAAATAGAAGAAGTTCATAATAATGATGTTCCATCATCCAGCTGCAGATGGCCTCAGCAGAATTCTTTATTTAAGGCTTAGAGTAATAATTTTCAATCTGTGTGCCGTGGCACACTGGTGTGCCATGAAAAGATCTTAGGTGTGTCTTGAAAAATTTAGAGATCAATAATTAAATTACTTTCAAAAGAAGTTCAAAGCAAAGTAAGTGTATTCTTTTTTTTACTCTTTATTTTCGATTAACATAATTTAAGTGTGCTGTGCAAGTTTAACTATAGGTTCAAGTGTGCTGTGAGATTAAAAAAAAAAAAGTTGAAAAACACTGATTTAGAGAAATGTATATTTTAGAAACATTCCCATAACAAAAATTTGCTTTTTACCTTTTAGGGTACTGACATAATGTCATAAAACTGAGTATCCAAGTTCTTAAGTTATTCAGAGAGTTCTGGAGAGCTGGCATTTTACAATACTTAGAAAAAGTATGTTCTAAGGTTTTTGACATGTTCAATCATGTTTTCTTTGTTTACTTTATTTTAGTTTTATCCTTACATTATGTGGGAAGATTTTATTTATTACATATATTAATATTTTCCTTTAATTTTTTATAAACAGTTAAAATTTTCACATTGGCAAGAATTAAATTCTTTTATTTTTAGTTCCATTTCCATTTCATTTCTAACATCCTCTTTCCCTTTCAAAACTCATTATTTCAAATATATCAGTAGGATCATATACATGACTCACTGAGCAAGGGTCAACTCTAAATAGAAAAATGTTATAATTTTGACTTAATCTCTTTTTGGAGTGGAAATAAACTAAATTGAGAATGATTTTTTTCCTTCTAAGTCAAAAACTTTAATTTCTTATAAATAAGATAAAAATTAATTACACCTTGTGCTCTAAGTGGGATGATTCCCTTCCCTTCACAGAAGACAGTCTGATTGCTTTGAAAAGAGGTCAGATTAGAAAGACACTTTGAAGTCAGATCTTGTCCCCCTTTCAATATTTCTGGCAGTGTAACTACAATAACTTTCATATGTGAAATAAGTAGGATGTTTGAATAACTAATCAGAAGCTTTTAAATAGTAAGAGCTCAAAATTTTTATTGCTTAACTTAAAACCACTCAGGTGGATATTTAAATGAATGAAGAGGTAAAGGAAAAAAATTGTACTCTCAGATGATATGATGGATAGAGAAGAATAAAGTGATATTTCGAATTTACAAATGGAAATTTCCAAGTATAATAATGATGACTGTGTCAAAAGGAAAAATTCCCCCAATGGAAGAAGTGTTGATATGTTTCTGACATATTACTGATGTATTTCTTGACTAGTTTGTTTCAATTAATAATGGCTTGGGGAATGGATTTATTGTGTGAGTTCGCTACAATCATTAAATATTTTCTGACCAACTGAATAATAACAGTGCTTCTTTATAAGGACCATTACAACATACTAACTTCTACGAAACCACTAATTCCCATTTTTGAGTGGTATCATGCTATATGCCTTTCTCCTGAAGTGCATTTTGTACTTTTCGTACCAAATATTATTTATGCTGACATATGTATTTAAATGTCCAATTGACATTAAGTAGAAATAAAACTGTTTTGAAAATTTGACTATAAGAAAAATAAATGGATACTTCCCATGCTCTCAGAAATTCAAGACTATACGTTAATTGTAAATAATAATTTGCATTTCTAATTTTTTTTTAACAAGTGAAAAGACATCCAAGCCTATAGATCAGAAGAATTAATATTGTTAAAATGATCATACTACCCAAACCAATTTGCAGATTTAATGTAATCCCTATCAATGTACCAATGGCATTTGTAATTTAATAATTAGGTAATCAAGTGTTTTCAAATACTTTGGGTGTGATAAAATCCAGGTTAAATTCAATGTATTTGCTGCTTTGCTGTCATTTTCACTGGATTTGGATGTGTTTATTTGAGAATTGTGGGACTGCCCTCTCCCTGGATGACCTTTTCTATTGTTAAGATTTTTTCCTTACTGAGATTTTAGCTCTAACAGGGAGGGTTGTCAAATGACAGCAAAGCAGCAAATACATTGAATTTAACCTGAAGTAAAGTATCTCAAGAATGGAAGAAAAAGTATCCAATGTACTCAGCCCTACTATGAAACTAATTTACGGCTTTCACATGAAAGCTATAACTCAGTTATAACTAAATATATGGGGAAGGGGAAGAGGGAGGGGAGGGAGGGGGAGGGTGGGCAAAGGAAGGGTGATTGGTGGGATTACACCTGCGGTGCATCTTACAAGGGTACATGTGAAACTTAGTAAATGTAGAATATAAATGTCTTAACACAATAACTAAGAAAATGCCAGGAAAGCTATGTTAACCAGTGTGATAAAAATGTGTCAAACGGTCTATAAAACCAGTGTATGGTGCCCCAATCATAGCTGTACACAGCTATGATTTAATAATAAAAAAAATAAAAAATAGAAATATAGGAATGATTTTAGTGAAATTTGTTTTGCTGACTATCACTACCCTGGTGCTTCCTGTCTGTGATTGCTCAATCCCCTCTCAAAAGGTTAGAGAAGCTCTAGGCAACAAAAACCCGGGAAAGACATCTGGGAGGACTTTGGAGGAGATGGTGCTCAGCTTTATCAATTAGCCAGTAGATAAATTTGGCCGATTTGCTAAGTCTTAGATTAATCTATAAAAATAAGTACTAAAATATGAGTTTAACTGAGTTCTTACAGCATTCCAGAAACTTTGCTACAACTCCATATGTTATCTTATAATCCCATTTTATGGATAAGTAATTGAGGGTTAAGTAAATTTTCTAATGCTACTCTCTAGGTAAATGGTGGCTCCAGACTTTGCCTATTAGTGACTATGTCATGCAGGGGTGGCGAACACGCGGCTAGAGCCGCATGCGGCTCCCGGCCAAAATGAATTTCGGCTCTTTGCCTCTTATCATTATTTTGTATACTGTGGCTCTTTGCCAAGTTTGGATTTTGTTATGCTGCTTCTGAGGAGGG
>CAUYPK010169300.1:0-38363 GCA_963574355.1 Loris lydekkerianus
TGGTCCTGTACATGTTCGAGCGATTCATAAAGATCCACAGGAATCTAACATGCACCGAATGGGTACAGGCAAAACTTACTAAATGCAGAATACAAATGTCTACATACAATAACTAAGAAAATGCCAAGAAGGCTACGTTGAGCAGTTTGATGAGAATATTTCAGGTTGTATATGAAACCAGCACATTGTACCCCTGGATTGCACTAATGTACACAGCTATGATTTAACAATAAAAAAAAATTGAGTTTAATGATGTAATTGACTTTTTTTTTTTTTAATAATTCATGAACCAAGTAACATGAACCAAGTAAAACAGAGAGGCTCTGTCCAAGCTGAGCACAGGAATTTATAGGTAGAAAAAGGCTGAAGAAAACGGAAGCAAGCAAGGCAACAAAAAGT
The DNA here is from genome assembly GCA_963574355.1 of Loris lydekkerianus. Taxonomy (NCBI): domain Eukaryota; kingdom Metazoa; phylum Chordata; class Mammalia; order Primates; family Lorisidae; genus Loris; species Loris lydekkerianus. The sequence continues at coordinate 400 of CAUYPK010169300.1, forward strand.
GAATTGCTTGTTTCAAAGTTAGTATATTTGTGTGGGTTAAAGCAGAGGAGACTTCTTATGCCTGCTCTGGAGAACTGCCCTTCTCACTGGTTACTGTGAATCTTCTGGTTATTTTGGAAAACTCCATTTTAAAGTTCAGTTTAATTACACGGCGCCCAACCTAAGTGACTCCATTCTCACTTGGTCTGTTCTGTTGGGCTTAGTGCAGGAGCTCTGTCCATAACAAATGGCCTCCCACAGATTTTATTTAATGGAACATACACAGTTTAAGCTCCCTTTTTTCTCTTAGAATACTGCGATGGGTTTTTGCTGTCTTCCTTACAGTGTCATAGCTTAAAATAAATTTAGCCATAAAGTCAGAGGTATCTTCAGTCTGGTTTCTGCTTTCTGTCTTCCGGGGTATCCTAAACCAGTTTCCAAACCCCAGTCTCCAGCCAGCTAGACAAATAGCTGCCTCAGCTGGCACAGAAATCTAAAATGGGAATACATTCAACTCCCTCCTCACCACTGAGCCAAACTCTAAGGTTTGGGAAACGATTTGTTGAATTTGGAGTCAGTGGAGGAGATGGAAGGCCTCGGCAAAGGAGAAAAGAGCTAATAATCTGCTGCTCTGTCATCAAGGGGATAATACGGCAATCTCTCTTTATTTTAATTTCAGGTTATTGTCAGGGTACAAACAACCAGGTCACAATATTTGAATGTGTTAGGTAGAGTCCCTCTTGTAGTTGTGTCCTGCACCCAAAAGGTGTGACCTACACACTTACCTTGTGCCTTTAAGTAGGAGCACACCAGTCTCCCCACACCCCCCATTTTTTTTTTTTTTTTTTTTTTTTTTTTGAGAAAAAGTCTCACCTGGTCACCCTGGGTAGAGTGCTGTGGCATCATAGCTCACAGCAACCACAAACTCTTTGGCTCACATGATCCTCTTACCTCAGCCTCCTGAGTAGCTGGAACCATAGGTGCCTGCCACAACTCCTGGCTATTTTTTAGTAGAGATGGGGTCTTGCTCTTGCTCAGGCTGTTCTCAAACTCTTGAACTCAAGAAATCTCCCAGAGTGGTAGGTAATAAATCGATCTTAACCAAATCAACAGCTTGCTCTGGAATTGTACATGAACGTTACACGTTAGTCCCTAGTGTACAGTTCTAATGAATTGTCTTTCTCCAAAATTTTATTAATCTAGGGCTGTAATTTTTGCATACTTTTTCTTCTTGTTTTTTCTAGCCTGAATGTAAGGCTGGATAATCATTTTTGCATGTTTCTAACTTCAAGAGATTGCTAAAGAAATAATTTTAATATGTAATAAAGCATATTGTTAAGACTTTCATATAGTACAGAAAATAAAGGAAGTAAAAATTCTTTCCCCAAAACCTCCAAGTTTTATTTGTTAAGATTTTTGTATGTCTTTCCAAAAAATGTGTGCCCTTTAAAAAACATACACAAAGCTTGGTGCCTATAGCTCAGTGGCTAGAGCACCAGCCACATCCACCGGGGCCGGTGGGTTTGAACCCAGCCCAGGCCTATCAAACAACAATGGCAACAACAACAAACAACAACAAAAATAGCCGAGCATTGTGGCAGGCGCCTGTAGTCCCAGCTACTTGGGAAGCTGAGGTAAGAGAATTGCTTAAGCCCACCAGTTTGAGGTTGCTGTGGGCTGTGACACCACGGCACTCTACCAAGGGTGACATAGTGAGACTCTGTCTCAAAACAAACAAACAAACACAAATGTGGTCACACTGTACATGTTGTAAGCCGTCTTGCTTTTTCCCATCTTTCAGCAAAAGCTCTGAGAGGGGCCACCCAAGGGGATCTGGGGCTACTACTAGGAGCCGTTAACATCCAGTGGGCCAGTGGCCCTCTTTGCATGTGTGTCATGGTAAGGTAGCCAAAAAATAAATTCCTAGTAGTCAAGCTGCCTTGAAAAAGTTAAGAAGACAAACTAATAGCCAACAAACACATGAAGAAATATTCATCATCCCTAATCATCAGAGAAATCCAAATCAAAAACCACCTAACCCCAGTGACAGTAGCCCGTATCACAAAGTCCCGTAGCCGCAGGTGCTGGTGTGGGTTCAGAGAGAAGGGAACACTTACACACGGTTGGTGAGATTGCAAACTCATACAGCCTTTTTCAGGAAAAAGTATGGAGAATCCTCAAAGAGCTAAAAGTAGACCTTCTATTTGATCCCACAATCCCACTACAAAGTATCTACCCAGAAGAAAAAAATCATTTTACCATAAGGACGTTTGCACTCGAATGTTTATAGCAGCTTAATTCATAGTTGCAAACATGCGAAACAACCCAAGTGCCCATCAACCCATGGATGGATTAACAAACTGTCGTATAGGGATGTCATGGAATACCGTTCAGCCAGAGAAAGAGATGGAGGCTTTGCATCTTTGTATTTACCTGGACAGAGTTGAAGAACTACTTAGTTAAAGTATCTCAAGAATGGAAAAGCAGCGTCTCACGTACTCAATACTGATTTGAAACTAGTAGTTGAACAACTACAGGCCCACGTGAGAGAAAAATACAATTAAGTTCCAAAAAGGAGGAGGGGAAAAGGGATTCAGTAAATTGCCACTTAATGGATGAAGGACTCAACTATAACTGGGACTTTGCCTTACAAATGCAGACAATGTAACCTAAGTGTATACACCCTCATGTTAACCCTAAGTTAAAAAAAAGAAGTGCTTTGGAATCTAATAGGTCTGATCCACTAGCCTTACTTCTACCTGAGTGTATTAGAAAGCTTGTTTTTCTTCATACTCCCTGGCATGGGCCTTGTTCAGAATTTTCTCTTTTTTTCCAGACTAATAGGTAAAAGGAACTCTCGTGTTTTGTTTTGATTTATTGTGTGTTGGGGAGAACAAATTCATTTTAAAATAAATACTCATAGGTTTGCTTTTGATTTTAAGAATCAGGAGTCCTTTTTCTTTTGCTTATTGTTTTTTTTCTTTTTTTCTTTTCTCTTTTTTTTTTTTCATTTAAGTACCGTGTGCTCCCCATTTCATATGGTCTTGGTGTTTTCTCTACAAAGTCATCTTCCTAACGTACGTCATAAGTAAAATACATTTTGGGAGAAGACCGAATTTTCTTTCCTCTTTCTTTTCTTTTAAACTTTGGTTGCCTTGGGTGAACTAGTATTTCAGTTGATTTCTCCATCTCTGTGCTTTGGCAAGATCTTCTGCAATGGTTTTAATCATTTGATCAGTAGTTTCCTTCAAACTGGTTGCTGTCTTTAGGGCATGGTCCAAAGCCGAGTGTAAACCCTACAGAGGAAAGGTCCACACGTTTGTTTTAATTACATACACCTACCACTGTCTCTGCTCATGGGATTCTGTCATTATTAAACATTACAAGGTGGGGTTTGTGGAGTTGACTTTTCCACACAGTCTATTTCTGCTTTTGAGGGCTGGTTTCCTAGGAAACGAGCCTGAGATGGAATATGTTTGTTAGTGAAAGGGACAGACACAGGCCAATGCGTGACTGGTGAGCATGAACCAGAGCATGAGGTCAGTGCTACACTGGGCTGTTCCCCTGCTGCAGAGAAAGAAAGCAAAAGTTCTTAGAGGGGCTGCCGAAGGGGACTTGGGGGCATAACCACTGGGACGGCACCGGGGACACAGCGCACGACGTAGAAACGTTAGAAAGTGGCCTGGAATTAAAGAGACTGACTTGAAAATGGGAAACTACTAGCAGCCATGAGCACTGGGCCCTAGGGCCTTCCAGCCCCAGCCAGGGGAATCCTGTAGCAGAGGCACCACCGGCAGAACACTTTCTTCAGGAAGTTTCCCTTGGAAGCAATTTAGAAATAATGCAAACCATGTGGCTGCCAAGGCTGTGTGTTTTTAGGGCAGTGCTGAGCAGATGACTGTTTCTAGCAGCTTTTTCTGAAGCCCCATACTACAGTAACTTAAAAGCCATCAACTCTTTGGTCCCTAAGAATGAATTTACAAGCCCAAAGGATTCCAGAGTGTTTTTTCCAAGCCCTCACCTGGGATCTTGTTTCTTCGATGCTATCAAAGTCACATGAGGATTTGCTTCCAGAGATCCTGCAGGAGAGGAAATGGGTTGAGGGTGTTGCAGAGTCAGGGCTGTGAGTCACCAAAGGCTGAAGATTTTTTCTGAAAGGCAAAAACACATTGATACTTGTGTAAAGCAGCACCGTCAAGCACACTCCCCTGTTTGGGTCAGCTCTGTGGTTTGGCGCTGGCTCTCCGTGTGGTTTGGGGGTGGAGGAGTCAGGAACCCCCTCCCTTTCACAGCCATCGTAGTTGCAAGTGGCTGACCACAGCTGAGCTTGCTAAGACGTGAGGGTCTTTCCTCCTGGAATTTGTCTCCTTTTCCTTGGACACAGAAAGAGGCAAGACTCCAAAGAGATTTTTTTATTCCATTTTCATTCTGTTAGGTCCATCCTTCTACCTTACATATTTCTAAAACAAATACACTAAATTCCCAATTGCAGGCACCTTGGGAGTTGAGTTCATCCCAGCACCAGTGAGTTTTGGCCCCAAGGAAGCAGAAGCAGTAGAAAAACAAAGCAGTGCCTCTTTAAGGCAGCAGGCTGCCCTTGACTGCTAGACTATAATTACAATGGGCTGCCCTTGACTGCTACACTGTAATTACTGTTCTGTGTGAGGGATGCCTGAGTCCCCACTGAGTGAAGGTGCAGAGCTGCTGTGTTGCACAGGCTGTGCACTGCATGACTCTGGGTAGGGGGAGCATTAGCCGTACAGTCTGAAGGGTGCTGCCTGGAGTTACCCTCTTCACCATGAACAGTCCCGCAAGAACCTGCCCATCCACAGGTCTGTCCTGGAACTACCCTCACTTCTTTCCCCAGCTCGTTTCCTGTGTTAAGCATTAACTTCTTTGGTACATACAACACTTGTGAGCAATACCATCTCCAGAAAGTCTCACTCCAAATGCTTGTGACCTCAGAGCCCTCGCCTCCTCCCCGCCCCCAACCCAGAGTAGTTTGATAGACTGGGTTTATCCCCCAGCTGAGCAGTGATCCAGCGCCTCAAGCCCCTACTGATGACCTCGGGGCAGGGGATGGCAGTGTGGTGCAGCAGGGAAGACACGGACATCAGCGTCTTCTGTCCCCACGTCCAACCAGCCTTTGCCATCAACTATGTGAGTAACAGCCATCACTTGCCAAGCACTGCTGATGAGCCGGCTGGCATTCTGAGTCCTCTGTATGTACGCACTCAGTGAGTTTGGCACTATTATTCCCACCGTACAGAGGGGGAAGCAGGCACAGAGAGGCTAAAGAACCTGCCCAAAAGATGAAAACCCACCATGTCTCCAAAAGCCTCACTCCTAAGCACCACACTGCACCAGGCCACAGGGGCAGTCTGACCGTCAGCCTGAACTGCCAGCCACTCTGCTAAGCTGTTGGTTCTGCCTCCGCTCGCCCCATCTCCACCACCCTTGGCCAAGCCTCATCATCTCATCTGGGTTATTGCACTATCCTACTTGGCTTTTTATTTTTTTTTTGAGATAGAGCCTCACCCTGTCACCCTGGGTAGAGTGCCCTGGTGTCATCACAGCTCACAGCAACCTCAAACTCTTGGGCTCAAGTGATCCTCTTACCTCAGCCTCCCGACTAGCTGGGATTACAGGCACCTGCCACAACACTTGGCTAGTTTTTCTATTTTTAGTAGATTCAGGGTCTTGCTCTTGCTCAGGGTGATCTCCTGAGCTCAGGCAATCCACCTGCCTCATCCTCCCAGAGTGCTAGGATTACAGGTGTGAGCCACTGTGCCCGGCCTTACTTGGCCTTTGTGCTCCATCCAACCTGGACTCTTCTGTTTCATCCCTCTCCCTCAGTAGCTACAGTGATCTTTTAAAACACTAAAGGACTTCACTGGGGTCCCTTTGTTCCCAGAGTCTGAATTCCTTCCTTGAGCTGACAAGCCAAGCAGCACCAGCTCGGCCCTCCCCACCCATCGGCCTCCCTCTGTAGCCTCATCTAGCTCCACTGCCAGTCCTACGTTTGGCTCCAGCCACACTGTTCCTGAACACGCTAAGGGCCTTCCCACAGCAGGAAGCTTTCTTAGACCGGAATGTTCTTCCTATGCCCATGTCCCCTCGCTGGGTCATTCCTACCTACCCTTTGGAGCTTGGCTTCCTTGAAGCCCCAGATTAGCTGACTAGCACTCTGTACAACGTCTTCTTGGCACTTATAAAGACTGACTCCTCTACTAGAAACCTAAGTTCCACGAAGGCAGGGACAGTGAATGACTGTGTCATTGGGTCTGCAGCACCTAGCACAATGACCTGCTTTTGATGCTCGAACACTTGTTGAACGAACGAAGGAATGATCTAACTATTACTTAGGCTTAGGTTTGAGTCCTGGCTCCACTGCTTATGGTGATCTTGGGTAGGCAATTAGTAAGTTCATTATATGCACCCAACCAATGATAGATGTTTCTGTTTTTATTAGTAATAATATCAATATAATAATACTTACTTTCCTGGTGTGGGCTCATGTTCACTTTGAGATTTTGAATTCGTTCTTTGGGAATAGATCCATTTTGATTTTGAACGAGCTGGAAAATGTTAGCTATGATTAAATTCAGAGTATTAAAAAATGATCCCAGATGGTGCCTATGTGAGCATCATTTCCTGAACATGTTTGCATGAAGTATTTCATGCAATTTGAATAAATAAGAAAACTAAGTAACATAGAAAACAAAGAACTTTCTGTCAAATATTCTGAATTAAGGAAAAGAAATTCAACTTTTAAAAGGGGTTTAGCTTCCCAGCATGCTGCTGTGTGCCTGGGCTAACTTCCAGCATGTCTGACTTCTCTGGGCTCAACTGGAAACCTGACAGATGGAGGGATGAGAGCTCCCAGAGGTCAAACCAAACATATTCCTGAAATCCTTTCCACCTTTAGTAAGTGTAAGTCAGAGTAAGTGTAAGTGTAAGAAAGAGTAAGTCAGAAACAAACAATTGTGTTACTAAGACAATTCCAGAATATAGACTAAACAGAAAAGAAGAAATTGTGGGAAAGTCACCATGGAAAACAAAAAGGCAGCCAGCGGTGGCACCCGTAGCTCAGTGGGTAGGGTGACGGCCACATACACTAGGGCTGGCGGGTTTGAAGACGGCCCTGGCCAGCTAAAGCAACAATGACAACTGCAACAACAACAACAAAAAAGTTAAAAAAAAAAAAAAAAAAAGAAAAAAGAAAAGCATCCAGGGAAAAGAGAGACACATTGGTGGCCAAAAATTTGCAAAAATCTGCCCTGCCTGGCTCTAAGACTCCCTTCCCTTCCCTCCCTCTTCTGCCTTCCCCTCTTTCTTCCTCCAGGTCTCCTGTTCATTCACTGATGTCAAGGTCTCACTCACCCTCCGGAGAGTTCCACTGGACTAGGGAAAGTGGGAGCCATTGTCCTGCGGACATAGAAGGCAGGGCAGAGGCCAGAAAGTCCACAGTTAGTCACGCTGACCACCCGGACTTGGTCGTGATGAGCAGAGGCACTAAGCAGCTCGGGTTTAATTCTCTGGTAGTCTCCAAGTGTAATTTTGAGTTTTATTGTAAACACAAAAACTCAGAGTCAGAATGGACCACAGGGTTATCTGGCCAACGTCTAGTCCCATGTACAGATGGATAGCATTGACACAAAGTGCATCGTCTCACAGTCTCCTGCAATAGCCCACACCATTTTCCTCAGCTCCGACTGCTGGAAAGGTCTTCCTTTAACACTGAGAGAAAGCTGCCTTCTTAAAATTCGCTACCCTCTTAGCCACTACAGTAGAACCTCCACAGTTGGCCACCTCCCTACATAAGTTGACCTAATTTTCATAGGCTGGACGTGTACCACATGTACGTATCAGTACAGTTGGCCTAGTTTGTCACAGTCCTTTGGGGGATCAACTCACAGAGGATCTACTATATGTTTCCTCATGCTATAGACCAAAAGACCAAAGAGAGAGTAAAGAAATCTGCCCCGTGGTTTCTGCAGTCTTTGTGACTGTCACTTTGGGAGGATGTATTTGTTAGGAGGATTTGGCAGCTGGGGGCTGGAAGAGGAGGCACAGCTGAAGTCTTTAGTCTTGGGCATTGGCGATTGTGAGGGGGAGCAAACACTCTGGCGCCCTGACCCAGAGGGAGAGGAAGAGCTCTGCGGGTGTCAAGCCAAGGATGTGGCAGTGTCAGCCCCTTGTAACTATCGTTGTGTGATAAGAAGTCTTTTCTTTCCTCTTTTGTGTTCCCTTAGTAAACCATGATCTAGCTTTTAGCACTTACAAGTTTTGCCTGGAACTTTCTTTATTTGGGTGTGAGTTCCTGTCACTCAAATTATAAATCTCTGGTGTGAACAGCCTTGTCATTCATCTTTATAAATAAACATTTGTGAGATTTTCATCTTTTTCCAAAGACAGCAAAATTGTGCTTTGGAAATTAGCAACCTGATGTCTAAGGAGTGAAAAATAGTCTATTTCTCTACACGCTGACTTTAGTGGGGAAATATTTATAAAGCGTTAGCCACTCCTGAATAGTGTCAGTGACAGTCATTTCTTCAGGAAACAGAAGTGGGTACTAGCTTGCACGGGGATGGCACTTAATAACTTTCAAAGTCCTTGCTCACTGGGACTTTATATTTCCCAGCCCCCGCTCAGCCTCTTGCTTCCAGGTGGAGAGCTGGATTTGGAAATGTCAGGCGAGTGCAGGAGACCTGGGCAGCAGATTGGAGAGGCCAGGGCTCCCCCGCCCGAAGCAGTGGCCACTGTCACAGGGGGCTCCCACGCCTGGGATGCTAGGTTGCTGACAGTTGGGATCCTGTAGGAGATACACTTACAAAGTGAAGAAGTTTTACTTTCACGTAAAGAGCGGGGCTGGACAAAGGCACCATTCTCGTTGTGATTAAAGTAATTCTGTCCTGGAGTGTTGTATCTGTAACAAAATTCTAAAAAGAAAAGATGAAAAGTAGAATTCCCACTGTGCCTGGGAAGAGTGGCGGTCCCCACCCACTTTTCTGAACCTTACCTGCCACCCTCCACGGGTCTCACCTTTAAGCGGATCTTTACTGCAGATTCTGGAGTTGGGAATCTTAACACGGCAATCCTCACATTTGCTACTCTGTGATCCAATGCCAGGAGCAGAACAGGAGCTGGGTTCTATATTAGAACCTGAAAACCCAGGAACACAAAGGAGGTGTGAGTCTCCATTATAGTCACAAAAAGTGATGTGCAGAGTAGTGCTCAGGTGAGAGGCAGGCAGCCTACTGGAGAGGCCGCGTGGCAGGGAACTGAGACCCCCCACAAACAGTCATGTGAGTGAAACATCTCAGAAGCAGACCCTCCGGCCCCAGTCCAGCTTTCAGATAGCTGTACCTCACGAGAGATGCTGAGCCTGGCCCATCCAGCTAAGGTACACCCAAATCCCTAACCCACAGAAACTGTGAGATGGTAAAATGCTGGTTGTTTTGTGCCATTAAGTTCTGGGTACCTTGGGACACAGCGATAGCTAGCTCTTTGATCCCGAGAAGTCACTAATGTCCCTGAGCCTCCATTTCCTCATCTATAAAATAAAGCTATTAATTCCTACCTTACAGAGAAGTTATGATCATTAAATGATTACACATTGTCAACAGTCTTCCAACTTTTTTTTTCTGAACCCTTTTTGACACTTAAAATTGAGGATCCTAAAGAGCTTTTGTTTATGTGGTTTTTAGCTACCATGTATCACAATATATACTGTCTAAGATGGAATCTCTCCCTGTATTATAGAAGAGCTGTCATAGAACATTCAGTCATCTGTAGGCGGATTAGAGGACAGGGACTGATACGTAAATTGCAAGTCATTTTTTTTTTTTTTAAGAGACAGAGTCAAACTATATCACCCTCAGTTAGAGTGCTGTGACATTACAGCTCACAGCAACCTCCAACTCCTGGACCTAAGCAATTCTCTTGCCTCAGCCTCACGAGTAGCTGGGATCACAGGTGCCTGCCACAACACCTGCCTATTTTTCTTTGTTGCAATTTGGCTGGGGCCAAGTTTAAACCTACCACCCTCGATATAAGAAGCCGGCGTCCTACCCACTGAGCCACAGGTGCCACCCCAATTCCAAGTCATTTTTGCTTGTGGGGAGTCATTCATATTTTCCCAAGACTGAAAAGGCAGCTCAGAGGCTTTTTTAGAATTTTAAACTGAGACATTTAAAAACATTTGTATTTATTATGTCATTTAACAATAATCAATTTCATGTTAATAAAATAATACTTTTAATGAAAAATAGCTGTGCTTTCCAAAATAAATGGAGAATATTAGGAGGGTGTTATTGTTTTATGTTTTGGTAAATAACTTGAATATCTGGGTTGGTTACTTGGAGGCAGCTGATTCCCTCGCGGCATCCCCACAAATCAGTTGCATTGTTACCCTTACACAGATACATGGCTGGGAAAGCCTCTGAAACTGCTTCGGGGAACCCCGGGGGCCCTCTGACCACACTTTGAAAACCCTTACTCTAAATTACAGCATCTGATGTAATAAGTGTGAAAGTGATACCTATTATTATTATTAGGAAATGTCTCAGCTACAGAGAGGCGAGCACAGAACTAAAAGCTGAGCTGGAACAGGTCTAGGGCAGCAGGAGGGTGGATGTGAGCGCTGGCCCCAGTCTCCTGGTGCCTGAGCTTGGTAGATCAGTCTCAGCTGAGATTGTCAAACCCAGGAGCTGCCCGAGCAGGCAGCCCCCGCCCCCAGCCGGCAGCCCCCGCCCCCAGCCATACTGTTTCCTCACCCAGGACAGTTTCTCTGCTTAAACTATCTTTGGAGAAACTGCTTAAAACTATCTTTGGCGATCTTACAGCTAAAAAAAAAATCATTGAATTCCACACACCGATACTCTCTAGGGCTCCTCCGGCTCTCACTTTCTCTGCCTCTATGAAATGCGTCTGGCCAAGTCAGCAGCAACTTTCAGGGGGCCTTATCGAGTATAGCTCTGGGTCAGATGGAAAAGACAGGGACAGACAGGCTGTAGGACCCTTGTGATTGAGTCCATGGAGTCCTGTGGTCTCAGCTAGACACGGGTGTTGGCATTTGACCCTACTTGACACATCTTATTGAAATCTATTCAATTATTAATTCTTTATATCTTGCCCCCCAAATACAACATGTAACACCCTAGGCTAGGGCAATGCTCTTGGAGTGGCCGATGGCAAGCTGGTGCCTACCCTGAGCAGACCCTGAAGACGGAGCTCCCACAGCCCCAGGTCCCTCAACTTACTGAGAGTTGGATCTGAGCACACTGCCTTTTCTCGAATAACAGCTGAAAACCCGCCAAGGTCCATCCTTCCATGGCCTTTTTTATCCGTCCTTTGCTTCCTAAAAAAAAAAAGTGCATTAAGATCCCATAAACTGGTGCTGGCTTGGTGCCCGTAACACAGTGGTTACAGCCCGAGGGGCTGGAGGGTTCAAACCCGGCCCAGGCCAGCTAACCAACATGACAACTGCACCAAAAAAGTAGCCAGGCATTGTGGCAGATGCCTGTAGTCCCAGCTACTTGGGAGGCTGAGGCAAGAGAATTGTTTAAGCCCAAGAGTTTGAGGTTGTTGTGAGCTGTGATGCCACGGCACTCTACTGAGGGCAACTAGCTTAAGACTCTGTCTCAAAAAAAAAAAAAAAAAAGGCAGTATCGATAAAACTGAAATATTAAATTTCTTATGTCAGAGCCTGGAATGATGTAAGAGGGGCCTGCTCTCCTCAGCACAGAGGTCTCTGCCTGCCTAGAAACTGCACCCAGCACAGTTTGGCCAGATAAGAATATGTACAGGAAATGAAAAATAAATGTTTTGTTCTTCAGAAGATGTCTAATCATCACACACACATACACAAAACAGAAATGTGAAGTATGGATTTATAAAATCTGGAGTTTTCTTCATATTTATGTCTTGAAATCAGTTCTTCTCAAGGGAAGAAGCTGTTCTATACAGTACTAAGTCACGTAGCTTTGACAGTATAAATTCAAGCTGAGTGTATCCAAAATGTACAGCAAGGTGAATTTTGTCCCGTGTCTGTCCAGTTTTGTCTGATTAAATGTCAGGGTGTATCCATACAATGAAATACTATGCCTGTGGGGCTGAAGGCGACAGGAGCACGTGCAGGTCAAGTTAGCTGCCTATGGCCACGAGGGGGCATCAGAGAGCAGCACCAGCGATTGACATTTTACCAGGAGGCTTCCGCGACCTGCCTGTGGGTTGGGTCTCCCTCCACAGAAATCCTAATTAATAACAGTCTTAACATAGCTCTTGCTCAGCCCCTGAGATACAGTAACAGCCCCTTGAGAAAGCTGATCATTCTTGGTGTCAAAGGCCCTGTGCGCAAAATACCCTTGCAGCAGTAGGCTGGGGTATGACATGACCTATGAAGGCAAATGTGGGCTCTGCGGGGGTCCAGATGTGCCTAGGCCTGCTGTGGGGGGTTCCTGGGGTGGGAACTGAGAAGCCAGGCCCCTTCCCTCTGCCTAGAAAAACATGTGCTCCCTCTGAGTCACATATTTTCTCGCACCTCATTTTCTGTCTCCACCCTCCTCCTCTGGAGCATTTGAACATCTGTTCTCCAAAGTGGAAAAACTGGGCTCTCACTCAAGTGAGTGTCGTCCAACACAACTTTTTCTGCTTTTAAACTCCTTTCTGAACTACAATCTTCTGGCCAAGTGTAATTCTACTGGAGAAGACAGTTTTTCAATAAGACAAAGTAGCTAAAGTGCATTCTTAAATCCAGAGTTTTGCATCCGAAATAACATAAAGGGGTAAGCATTTGACATATGTATAATTTCTCCAGAAATGTGTAATAATTTTACAAATACTTATACAAATGTATAATAATTTTACAAATATCACAAAAACAGTTATGTACATCAGCAAGCTTCATAAAGAACACATTCCATCAGAGAGATTTAATCTTATTTTTTTTTTTTGAGATAGTCTCACTTTGTCTCTCTCTGTAGGGTGCTGTAGTGTCACAGCTCACAGCAACCTCAGACTCCAGCTCAAGTGATTCTCTTGCCTCAGCCTCCTGAGTAGCTGAGATTATGGGCACCCACCACAATGCCCGGCTATTTTTTAGAGACGGGGTCTCACTCCTGCTCAGGCTGGTCTCAAGCTCTGTGAGTGCAGGTGATCACCCGCCTCGGCCTCCTAGAGTGCGGGGATTACAGGCGTGAGCCATCTCACCTGGCCGAGATTTAATCTTCTAACAGAGGGAAAAGTATATAGTCCTCCCTTAAATTAATAATTCCTCGAGGATTATGTAGTTTATCAAGATTCTGACTCGTGAATCATATATATCTCCTCATCACTCCCAGCAGCGGAGTCACTGCTAGATCTGATTGTACACGTGGTTGGGCTTTTCCTTTGACCTTGTCCATCAGAAAAAGTCCATTCAGTTTAGAATCTTGGTCCGGGTCTTCGTTCTTATATACATCTGTAGGGTTTAGAGTAGGAGTTGGGAAGAGAAGCATTTGGTATCTTGATGCTAATCAGAATGTTTTACAATTGTCAAAATATTTTTATTATACTTTATAAACCTTTAAGAACCCCAAAGTAGACTGTAATTCAATAAATAAAAATGGTAGGCCTGGGATGACTCACTGGGTAAGCTTCATTAGTGTCCCTTGTATTAATAGTTTAAGGACAGCTCAAAGCTGATGGCTGACATGGTGGTTTAGAGTAATGATCCACATCAAATGACACAAAGTAATTTTTAGCACAAACTCCATGCTGTTTCTTTTTTTAGAGGCAGAAACTCAATAGCATGCTTAAGCGCCCACCTGGTGTGGAATGCTAACAGGAAGCTTCAGCCCTTGTCATCTGCTTCTATTAGAAGCATTATGTGCATTTATTGGTGGTTGCTCAACAGCACCGCCCTCCTTGACTCTTGACCTTCCAAAGGTAAATCAGCCAAGCTTGGCCCTAGTCCACAGTGAGCTTGGCACTTCAAATAAATGATTCTGGATCCACACAGGCTAACACTTGATTCAATGAGGTTTCCGAAAACATTGAGGATTTCTCTTTAGGATTTTATACGATTTATGACTTGTTAGCTCTAGAAGATTTCTTGCTTAGGAATGGGAAGAAGTCAGCCCTGAGAAGGAAGAGGAGTGAGGCTTATTCCTGAGACTAGGGGGCACAGAGGCAACACGGGAGACTTCCTGCTCAGAAGGAGACCACAGTGACAGCGGGAGCTGGTTTACAGTGGTGGATAATAATCCCCCAACCAGGCAATGTTCAAACAAAGCCTACAGGTCCGCCCTCCATGTGCTGTGACTGATTCTGAAGCCAGGGGACTTATCAGAACCACCTGGGGAGATTTAAAAGCTATATTCCTACCCTTGGGAGTATTGATACTGTAGGTGGGTGGAGACTTGTGCATTATTTTGAAACTCACCTGGTGATTTTGCCATTCTCCCCAGGCAAGAACCACTGCTAGAGGATTTGTAAGGTGGCAGGGAGGCTGGGCTGGGTGCTGAGCCCCGAGATCTGTGATTCTGTAACTGAGCCAGCGCCTTCAGTTGGTTGCCACCCATACTCCCGGGAGGTATTATCCCAGGACTGACTCCCACCCACCCTGGGAATGTCACCTCTCCATTCTAGGAGCAGGCAGCAGGAGACACCGCTCAGACGGGGTGCCATTCCATCGTCTCTGCCAAGTTCCTGGCTTCCCAAGGGGCCAGTGAGGCCCTCCTGTACCACACAGCACACACAGCTGTGGGTGTGACAGAGGATGTGACTCATCCCCCTGGCTGCATGCAGGTGGCCCAGCAAGCAGCGCAGCCCCGCCTGAACTCGCCAAGCCTCTCTTACAGGCAGGGAAAGGGAGGCCAGCAGGACAGGAGTAAGAAAAGAGCCAGGGCTTATTTCCACATCTCTCTCAGGAGGGGCTGTGCCCCTAAGGCCTGCAGCTGTAAACAGTTAGCTCCCACCCTGGCCTACCTCTTTCCTGCTCTAAACAGACTTGAAAATCTGGTGTACAGAAAGAATGCTTTTCCCTTTCCCCCCTTTTCTTTAGTTTCACATTAATCCAAGCTTCACCAGAGGATGAACAGATTTAGAAAGATAATTTTTAAATATATTAATCTGATCACTGGTTAGAGTTCTAAAAGCTTTTTCAAAGAAAAATGGGTCTTTGAATTAAAGACCTATGAATTAAAATAGGTCAGGGACTAACTGGAGGCCTAAATGATTGGTTATAGGTCCCTTTTTAGCACAAAACAATTACTGTACTGATCTGAAAGGGCTGAAAACCATCCACTGCGTATTTTTTTATTATGGTCTTACCCTTTATGTAAGCAGAAAAATAAATGTGCTTTTTCCATCATTATAAACAGTGCCACAGAAGCATTATTGTACTCATAGCTTTCTCCACATTTTGAATTACTTCCTGAGGATGACTGGGCCAAAGGTTGCGAACATGTTTGTGTGATGATATGCATTGCCAATTTGCTTTCCACAAAAGCTGCACAGATTACACAGCCACCAACAATGTGGAGGCTCAGTTTGACCACACCTTCCTCAGCATCAGGAAGTATCCCTTGAAAATGTTTTCATTAATTTAAGAAAAGGTTGGCATCTTGTGTGAATTAGTATTTCCTCTGTGATTAAGGCAGAAAACATTTTTTCATATGCTTACTTATTAATTGTATTTCCTACTTGTGACTTTTTAGTTCATATCCTTTGTCCATTAGTTTTTTGGAGGGCTTCAGCGTTTTCTGATTAATGAAACAGCCTTTTGTTGCATGCTCGTGATGTGCCAGGTGCTTCTTATATAATCTCATTCCATCTCACCATCCTGGCACGTTGTCTGCATTTTAATGATGAATAATCTGAGGCTCAGAAAATTTAAGCAACTTGGCAAGGTCACGTAAGGAGTAAGTGGCTGAGCTGGGATTTGTCTGCTTGTGTCTTTAACCACAATTCTCCTTTGTGCATTTGTCAGAGCACTTTATGTAAGAAAGATCTCAACAGTAAACATTATTTGCTCTCAATATTCTCCCAGGTGTCTGCCTATTTATTTATTTATTTTTTGAGACAGAGTCTCACTCTGTTGCCCCAGGCTAGAGTGCTATGGCATCACAGCTCACAGCAACCTCTAACTCCTGGACTCAAGCCATCCTCTTGCCTCAGCCTCCCAAACGTAGCTGGGACTATAAGTGCCCACCCTCATGCCCGCCTTGCTCTGGCTGGTCTCCAACTCCTGAGCTCAAGCAATCCACCTGCCTCGGCCTCCCAGAGTGCTGGGATTATAGGTGTGAGCCACCATGCCTGGCCTTTGTCTGTCATTAAAAAAAAAAATACTGAGGGTGGTTTCAGTTTTGCAAATGTGAATTTAAATGTGGATACAGAGAAGGTGGTGCAAATGTCCAAGAAACATGAAAACACACTGCATTTCATAAATAGTCAAACACAGATTAAAACCATGCAATACCAATGATCACTTATCACTTAGCAAAGGTTGGAAAAAATATCGGGTGGGACCAATTGGGGCCTCTAAACCAGGGGCCCACCTTTCTAAAGTGTAATTTTTTTTTTTTTTTTTTTTTTGTAGAGACAGAGTCTCACTTTACGGTGCTGTAGCATCACAGCTCACAGCAACCTCCGACTCCTGGACTCAGGCGATTCTCTTGCCTCAGCCTCTTGTGTAGCTGGGACTACAGGCACCCACCACAACACCAGCTATTTTTTTGTTGTTGTTGCTGTTTTGGCCGTGGCCAGGTTTGAACCTGCCACCCTTGGTATATGTGGCCAGCGCCCTATCCACTGAGCCATAGGCACAGCCCTCTAAAGTGTGATTATCAGAATTTTCAGGGTGTACCATTTGACCCATTAACTGCTGTCCTAAAGAAATAATCAACAATGGACAAAAGTTTACATGTAAAATGATGTTACCTGATATTATGAAGCAGCGTTCATAATATCAAAGAACTGGAAACTAAATGTCCATCAACACGAGATTGTTTAAATGAGTCAGGGTATGTCCATAGAATAAAATATGGCCCGGTCTTTAAAAAGGAAGGCATAGGCTTATTCTATCTAAGTGATGTGGAGGCAAAACAGTGTTAAATGAAAAACCATATCATACAATGATACATATAGTCAGATCCCACTTTCGCAAAAATGTATATGCAGGAGGAAAAAGACTACAAAGATATACGCTAAAATATGAGCAATGTTTTTTCCGTTAGTGATATTTTTTTTTCTATTTCCTGACTTCTTTTGCACTAAGTATATATTCGTTTTATAATTAAAAAAATAAAGAGGTTTCTCCCTCCATTTTCCTGTGTGTTTTCTTTTATCCCTGTTAAACATACAGGGTTACTGCTGCCCTTGACATTTAAGGTAGATTTACATTAGCAGAATGGAGGGAGTTGAGAGACTTGGCTTCAATATCTTCCGCTCTTTGCCCTGGGTAGATCTCACCTTTCTAAACTACTTCTCTGCTAAAAGTCTTTCAAAATGTAAAGTTCTGAACCAACAAAATTATTATTGTTTACCGTTTATTAAAATGTTGCTATAATTTTAGACCTGGGGGTTTTTTTGTTTATTTTTATTTTTATTCTTATTTTTGAGATTGTCTCAGCTGTCGCTCTGGGTAGAGTGCTGTGGTGCCAAAGCTCACAGCAACCTCAAACTCTTGGGCTTAAGAGATTCTCTTGCCTTAGCCTCCCAAGTAGCTGGGACTACAGGCGTCTGCCACAATACCCAGCTATTTTTTGGTTGTAGTTGTTGTTTGGAAGGCCCAGGCTGGATGGGAACCAGCCAGCTCCGTGTTATGTGGCCAGCACTCTAGCTGCTGAGCTACAGGTGCTGAGCCTGACCTGGGGGGTTTTAATCCCAGTATTTCCAATTCATTCATAATAACTGCCAGACCCTGGCAACTTCAAAGTGCGGTCCCCAGAGCTGAACCAGCACAGCACCATTGGCGTCACCTGGGAGCTTGTTAGAAATGCAAAATTGCAGGCCCAGCCCTGCCCCCTGAATCAGAGTGCATTTTAGCACAGATGATTCCTGGGCACAGAGAAGCAGGAGAAACTCTGGTCTAGGTCCCCCTCAGGTTTCTCCCCAGTGCTGAAAGAGTGAGAAACTTAGAGCAACAGCAGCAGCTGTCACCAGCACTAACGTCCAGGGTGCCAGGCCGGGAAAGAGCCAGGTGATCTCAATTCTGCCAGTGTCAGCGCGCCAGTCAGCGGCTCTGCTTATACAGTTAGCCAGCGAGGGAATGGGCTGAAACGAACCGAGCCAGGCCGGCCATCCAAGGCTCTGATCAGGTTGGTCCTGGGCAGCCGCCACTCCGCTTTGACAAAGAGCTAGTTTTTGTTTGTTTCTTTGTTTTAAAGGCAGTTTGGATTTTAGAATCACTTCCTGAGCTACCTGGGAGTCTCACTTTGGGGGACCATTGGCTGTTCTTCAAGCTGTTGAAGAGTCATCGGGAATTTGATTTGGTGCTCCTGGTGCGGTGGGAGCGAGCGACCTCAGCAGAGCGCGGCCGCCGGGCCTTCTTCCTCCCCAGCCCGGAGGTCCTGCCCTGGGGTCCCTGCCCAGGGCTCAGTCCCCGGCGGGGCCACTCGCTGCTCCGCGGGGGCCCGGCCTTCCCGATGCGCCCTTTGCCTGGGGGCGCTGCGGGGCGAGGACTCAGGTGTGCGGGGCCAGCTCGCGGGGCTCCCCCGGGGTCCCTGTCACCTCCTCCCAGGCAAGTCCCGGCGGGGATGGGGGGCAGCCAGGCTGCAACTTGGAAATCTGGGGGGAGCCGCACGGAAGGGCTTTCCCTTATGGCTGCGGTCCTACCCAGGCCTCTCGAAATCAGGTCAGCATCCCCGAGGGCACCTCAACATTCCCTGAAAGCCAGTTGGGGTCCAGGAGCAGCAGTGTAACAAGCTGGGAGTCTGGAGGACTGTGGTGAACTGTGCGATCCGTCGTTCCAGCTGCAGTGGCTCAGGGCTTACCACACTGAGCATTCTGTTCGTAACAGGAATTCAGTCCAAGTTCAGGATACAAAAAGGAGTGCAAAGGCCCAAAGACGCGAGGCACAGCGCTGTGGGAACGCAGAGGCCGGAGCAGAGCAGCTGCCCGAGGTGGGGGGTGGGGGGATCGCTGCATAAACCACCTGACTCCGAGGCCTTGAATGAGGGAGATTGCCAGGCAGGTGTTCTGAGGGGCAAACACACCTCTTTGGAAGGGCTAACATTTGTACAATCATCTTGTCCTTAGCATTTACAAAAACCTCGTTCAAGTTTTGAATATCAGCCCCAAATGTGTCTTCAAATACTGTCTACAACTAAAGAGTCGATTTAAGGCAGTTATTTAGATCATTCGGTTCTCAGAATTTTAATTTCTGAGAATTCTGAGAATTCTGAATCTGAAATGTTCTGATTGTTGAGGCTACAACAGCAAAAACTGTTGAAACATGGTGACTGATTTGAATTCCTAATCTGGCACCTGCAGACAATCCAAAATAATTTAACTTGAGGAAAATGCAGAAGTGAAGCATGGGAAATATTTAACTGAGTGTGCTATTTGTCATTTGGAAGAGGGGGTGCTAAACTATGGAGAAGAATTATTTCTTTCAGGCATGATTCACAAAAATTGTGCTGTTCACCCAGAAAAAATAGTCAGTGGCTTCTCAGTTTAAACATTATTGTTGCATCCTAAACTAATACAATGTTAAAATTAATAAAAGTTGAGTGCAGTTAACTGATGGCTGTAATCTTAGCACTTTGAGAGGCTGAGACAGGAGGATTGCCTGAGCCCAGGAGTTCAAGACCAGCCTGGATACCATAATAAGACTTCTACTCTATAAAACATTTTTAAAAAATAGCCAAGCGGCTCAGCACCTGTGGCTCAAGTGGCTGGGGCACAAGCCACATACACCTGAGCTGGCCAGTTCGAATCCAACCCAGGTCCGCCAAACAACAACTACAACCAAAAAATAGCCCAGCATTGTGGCGGGTGCCTGAAATCCCAGCTACTTGGGAGGTGGAGGCAGGAGAATCCCTTGAGCCCAGGAGTTGGAGGTTGCTGTGAGCTGTGATGCCATAGCACTCTACCCAGGGTGACAGCTTGAAGCTGTGTCTCAAAAAAAAAAAAACAAAAAAAAGCCAGGCATGGTGGTCTTTGCCTGTAGTCCTAGCTACCCAGGAGGCTGAGGCAGGAGGATCCTTTGAACCCAGGAGTTTGAGGCTGCAGTGAACTATGATAATGCCACTGCCTCCAGCCTGAGTGACAGAGTAAGACCCTGTCTCAAATAAATAAAAAATACTAATACTTGAAAAAGCTTCTAATTTTAAAAAGCTTGTTCCATTTTAAATAGTATGATTCATAGAACCCTGGAAAGTTTTCATAAGCTATTAAAAGAGAATTTGGCGAATCCATGAATTAGGAGTCTACACATGCATAAACATCACTTTTTCCTGGCACAAAATTAGGCTGTAGATTTCTGTGTGAGCTCATTTGAGAGTGAAGAGGGTGTGGATGCCAAGTCATCCAGGATGCCTGGGGAACTCGCGGGAAGAGAGCAAGCCGAAGTATATTTGCTTTCATCAATTTTCTTTTTAATACCTTTAAGTAGCATCTCCAACTTGAAGATTTCACCTTCCACTTTTCTAAGTAAAAATAAACAGGCATGTTCTGGACTATGTGGTCAGTACTCTAGGTAGTAACAACAGTTCTTGATTATAGCCTTGATCTATATTATTAACGCAGCCTGTCTTCCAACAGGAAGGATGATGGACACCCACCTTGACTGGCACCCTGTTTATAGTTTTATTGGAAGGGCCTGGGCTCTAATTCTTATTTTCTGTCCATTAAGTGTGTACACCTGGGTAAATCATTTAATCATTATGGGCCTCTGATGTCTCAGTTATAATGTTGGATAAAAATCCTATGCCTTCCGGGTGGCACCCATAGCTCAGTGAATAGGGCGCTGGCCACATACACCGAGGCTGGTGGGTTTGAACCTAACCTGGGCATGCAACAAAAAAATAGCCGGGAGTTCTGGCGGGCACCTGTAGTCCCAGCTACTTGTGAAGCTGAGGCAAGAGAATCGCTTAAGCCCAAGAGTTTGAGGTTGCTATGAGCTGTGACGCAACAGCACTCTACCCAGGGTGACATAGTGAGACTGTCTCAAAAAAAAAAAAAAAAAAAAATACTATGCCTTCCTTATCTGGATTTGGTGATTTTATTTAGTCATTTTAATTGTTTTAGGGTTAATTTGAAGGTACGAAGAATTAGGTTACAATGCTTGTATTTGTTAGGTAGAGACCCTCTTATAATTGTGTCCCATCTCTGAGAGGTGTGCCCTATACCCTAACATTGTGCCCATTAAGTGGGAGCACACCCATCCCCCCGCCTTCCCCTCTTCCAGTTCCCTCATTCTCCTGCCCCTCCACCTTGAATTGATGGTGGTGTTTTTGAGTTTTTCTCCTATGTGGGCTTGTATTAGATCGTCTGCTGGCTTCATATTAGAATTAAGTACATTGGATTCTTGCTTTGCGTTACTTTACTAAGAAGAATGTGTTTCAACTCCAACTTTACAAAAGATATAAAGTCTCTACTTTTTTTAATGGCTGAATAGTATCCCATGGTAAACCTATACCACAGTTTGTTAATCCATTCCTGGGTTGGTGGGCAGTTTCCACATTTTGGCAATTGTAAACTGAGCTGCGATAAACAATCTAGTGCAAATGTCCTTATGATAAAAGGATTTTTTTTTTTTTCTTCTGGGTAGATACCTAAGTAGTGGGATTGCAGGATCAAATGAGAGGTGTAATTTGAGTTCCTTGAGGATTATCCATACTTCTTCCAGAGAGGCTATATTGGTTTGCAGTGCCACCAACACTGTGAAAGTGTTCCCTTCTCTCCACATCCACACCAGCATCTGCAGCTTTGAGACTTTGTGATGTGGGCTGCTCTCACTGGGGTTAGGTGATAGGTTGGTTTTGATTTACATTTCTCTGATGTTCAGGGACAATGAGCGTTTCTTCCAAATGTTAGCTATTCATTTGTCCTTCTCAGAGGTTTTGTTCATACCTCCTGCCCAGTGGTAGACGGGTTTGCTCTTTTTTTGTTGATTAATTTGAGTTCTCTATAGGTTCTAGTTATCAATGCTTTATCAGATTCATACCATGAAAATATATTTTTCCATTCTGAAAGTTGTCTATTTGCTTTAATTGTTGTCCTTAGCTATGTAGAAGTTTTTCATCTTAATTAAGTCCCATTTGTTTATTTTTGTTGTGATGGCCACTGCAGTCTTTATCATAAAATCTTTCCCCAGTCTGACATCACTGAGAGTTTATCCCATACTTTCTCCTGAGATTTTTATTTTGTGTCTTAAATTTAAATCTTTTATCCATCTTGAGTCAATTTTTGTGAGTGGTGAAAGATGTGGGTCCAGTTTCAGTCTTTTATATGTGGTTATCCTGTTCTCCCAGCACCATTTGTTGAATAGGGATTCTTTTCCCCGCCTTAGGCTTTTGTTTGGTTTATCAAAGATCAGATGACAACTAAAGACTGTTTTCATGTCTTGGTGTTCTATTCTGTTCCATGTGTCTGTCTCTATTTTTGTGCCAATACTATGCTGTTTTGTCACTGTGGACTTACAATACAATCGGAAGTCTACTAGGGTGATGCCTCCAGCTTTTGTTTTTATTAAGAATTGCATTGGCTGAATTTGGTGATTTTTGAGGTTCTTTGCAAAGGATTCTGAGAACAGTGATTCTATGAAAAAATTGTTATGTCAATTGTAAAAAAAAAAAAAAGGAAGGACATAAAATAACTGAAATTTAATAAGTTTAAATCTACATGTCCATGTATATATAATATATATTTAACCAACAAAGAGAATTCATTTTCTTCAAATCCACTACATTTACAAAAACTTACCTTGTAGTCCACAAAGAAAAATCTCAAATTCTAAAACATTAAAAATAAGTTTACCTTCAGTTGGGTGTGGTGGCTCACATCTATAATCCTAGCACTCTGGGAGGCTGAGGTGGGTGGATTGCCTGAGCTTAGGAGTTCGAGACTAGCCTGAGCAAAAGCGAGACCTGGTCTCTTCAAAAAATAGAAAAAGTAGCCGGGCATTGTGGTGGGCGCCTGTAGTCCCAGCTACTGGGGAGGCTGAGGCAAGGGGTTCGCTTTAGCCTAAGAGTTTGAGGTTGCTGTGAGCTATGAAACCATAGCACTCTACCCAGTACACAGAGTGAGACTCTGTCTCCAAAAATATATATACCACCTTCATTCTCTTATCACTAGAAATCAACAAAAGGGTAACCCCCAAACCCTATTTAATTGGAAATGTTAACACTCATCTAAATAATTTTGGATTAAGTAGGAAATAGGAATGAACATTAGGGATAATTTCCAAGTGGATGAAAAATGAGAGGGCAGCATGTGAAAATCAATGTAATGAGGTTAAAGCAGGCCTCTGAAGAAAATTTAAAGCCCTAAGTGCATTATTTAAAAAATCAGTAGGAATTCAAAACAGGAAGATTTTAAAAAGTATAAAATAAACCCAGGAAAAGGAAGTGATTCACAAAAGTAAGCAGAAATAAGTGAAATCTAAAAGAATTTGATAAAATAAAAAATATTCTTATAAAATATCTTCCCATAAAATAAACGAAGCTCCACTAAGAAATGCTAATAAGAATAAGAAAGTAGGGCAGCACCTGTGGCTCAGTGGGTATGGCGCCTGCCCCATATACTGAGGGTGGTGGGTTCAAACCTGGCCCCAGCCAAATGGCAATAAAAAAATAGCTGGGCATTGTGGTGGGTGCCTGTGGTCCCAACTACTCGGGAAGCTGAGGCAAGGGAATTGCCTAAGCCCAGGAGTTGGAGGTTGCTGTGAATAGTGTGACGCCATGGCACTCTACCAAGGGTGATAAAGTGAAACTCTGTCTCTACCAAAAAAAAAAAAAAAAGTAAGTAAAATTAACAGGAAGATTTTAAAATCAAAAGGGATTAGAAAAACTTCATATGGACACAGTTTAAAATTTGCAGAATTCTTGCCCCTACACAAAGCCATGGCAATTTAGAAAAATATAAATTGTTAGGCTGGGCACAGTGGCTCACACCTGTGATCCTAGCACTTTGGGATGCTGAGGTGGCTGATCACTTGAGCTCACGAGTTTGCCACCAGCCTGAGATAGAGGGAGACTCCATCTCTTAATATAGTCAGGTGTTGTGGCAGGCATCTGTAACCCCATCTACTTGGGAGGCTGAGGCAGGAGAATCACTTGAGCTCAAGAGTTTGAGGTTGCTGTGAGCTGTGACACCAGGGTACTCTACTGGGGGCCACAAAGTGAGACTCTGTCTCAACAACAAAAAAAGTATATACTTAAAATTCGCTCAAAAAAGATTGTCTAAGAGGTATCCAGTTACTTTAAAACAAAACAAAAGAAGTAAGAAATATGAAAAAAAAAGTAACTAGAGAAAAATGAAAAAGATTGTCAAAAATCTGTCCCCCAGGCAGCACCTGTGGCTCAAAGGAGTACAGCGCCTTTCCCCGAAATGTACCAAGTCCAGGTGAGATTATGGGTGAGTTCTACCAAGACCTTAATAAACAATTCCTGTTTATAGATTCTCCAAAATATAAAAAGGGAGAATTTCCCAATTCATTCCATAGTTTGACATTAGGATATTTATTAATATATTTCACTACATTAATAGATTAAAGAAAAACTAGGTTTCTCAATCCCATTTAATTAAACATTTTCCCAAATAAAACAACAAAAGCTTTCATTCTATAAAGCTAAGAATAAAAGGAAACTCTCGAGATGAAGCTTATCTACTTGAACCTACAGCAATCACATTTGGGAGAATTTTCATTACTGTTAGAAAACGACAAGAATTCTCTCTCTCACTAGTACTAATTATCCCATGTTATGTTCTGTAAAACCTAGCAAATAAAGCACTAAAAGTGAGAGAAGAATTGGAGGGAAGAAAAGAAATAAGGAATAGACATTTATGGGGAAAAACTATCAATATTCAGGGTGGTGCCTGTGGCTCAAAGGAGTAGGGCGCCAGCCACATATGCTGGAGGTGGTGGGTTCAAACCCAGCCCCGGCCAAAAATTATATATATATATATATATATATATATATATATATTTTTTTTTTTTTTTTCTCAGATGCTCTGACATCTAAAAACAAAGCCAACTGAAAATCAAAACACTGAGAACAGTGGCACAAAAATAGCCTAATGTAAGTTAAACATATAATTCTTTATTTCCTGTATATCAGAGAAAACATCTATTAATACTCAGAAAAACCATAAAATAGCTATGTTAAACTTAACAAAAAAAAATGTGTAAGATTTAGGTGGAAAAAACGTGCTCCTGGATGGGAATACTCGCTGCAAAGATTTTTAACTCTTCCCAATCATATCTGTAAGTTCCCTGCATCCTCATGAAATTTTATTAAGGAAACTTGGTGAACTGATTATAAAGCTTATTAGTAAGTGGCATGTGCAAGAATAGCCAAAATTTCTTTTAAAGAAGAAATCTTTCAAAATATAGATTAAACTATGACAGTTTTAAACTGTGTGGATAATGTGGAAATAGAAATATAGATGAATGGAATGGAAGAGTAAGCCGGTCCCTTACACATGTGGAGGTTTTGTAGCTGAGAAAGTCTTTTTCATACAGTGGAGAAGGCTGTCCTTACATGGTGGCGCAAAGACTTAAGTATGAAACCCAAAGTGATAATTGAATAAAATATAGGAAAATACGTTGTGATCTAATAGGCAGAAGAAAGTGAATCAGGGAACAAGAAGAGACCAAAAATGTAAGAGAAAGAAGTGAAATCATGGAGCAAGACCTAAAATGGCCAACAGGGAGGGCTCAAGGACCAGGGGGGTGGTGCATGTGGCTCGAGGAGTAGGGCACCTCCGGCCCCATATACTGGAGGTGGCGGGTTCAAACCCGGCCCTGGCCAAAAAAACTGAAAAAGTAAATAAATATTAATAGAATAAATAAATTAAAAAGGACCAGGTCCAAAGAGGTGGAGAGCAAGGGAAGGAAAGGGAGGCAGAAATGTCGAGATTTGGAGATAGAGAAAAGGCATTTTTGAGGAAACTCACAATCTTTTCTGTAAAGCAAGAGAGAAGATTGTATGCTGAGAATATTGGCTGGAAAGGATAGATTGAGGTAGGACCACATTTCTTGACTTCTTGGGTTCATCTGTCAGTGGATGTGGAAGCATCTACTGACTACTAGGCTATATTCTGATGCATTCGATGTATAAAACCCAAGGAAGTATTTTTGCAAATCACCTTTGAAAGGTAAGAATGCAGTTTTAATAAGAACTCAACAGGTGACATGAACAAGTGACTAGCCGCTGGAATGAATTTACAGAATTCTTGCCCCTACTGAAAGTCATCCACCTGGCTTTGGGATCAACGCTTAGAAGGTTCTCAACAAGTCAAGAGTCTGAGAGTTGAAGTTTGTGCGGGGGTGTGGGGGGGTTGTAGTTTGTAAGTCTGCTTGTTACTACATTATGCACATTTGAGAACATGATCTTTGTCTTTTTTCTTTTTGAGACAGTCTTACTCTGTTGCTCTGGGTAGAATGTGATAGCCCTCATAGTTTACAGCAACCTCCAACTCTTGGGCTCAAGCGATTCTCTTGCCCCAGTCTCCCAAGTAGCTGGGACTACAAGCACCCACCATGACACCCAGCTAATTTTTCCATTTTTAATAGAGACAGGGGTCTTGCTCTTGCTCAGGCTGATCTCAAACCTCTGAGCTCAGGCAATCCACCCACCTGAGCCTCCCAAAGTGAAGAGGACCAGGCTTGAGCTGATCAGCCTTTGCTTGTCCTGAGGTGGCTTTGACTGGATCTTGGGAGAAGTCCGGTCCCTCCCTTGCTCCACTGTTGAAAACTTCTCCCGTATATGGTGTATAATTGCAGTTCAAACTCTTTTGATTTATATTCGTGCCAGGCACAGTGTGGTTGTAACTAGGATATAAATAAGACATTGCATAACTTTGGTCTTAATGTGTAGTGAAGCCTGTCTTTAACATGACTGCCAAAATAAGATATTCCTTGGAAAATAAATATCCTTCCTCTATTAATTTTAAAACAAATAGCAGAAGCATGTAGAGATTTTTTTTTTTTTTTCCAGGAAAAGAAAATAAGCCTTTGGGAAAAATCAATATTAAAACCTCTTCCTGCTGTCTAATTACTCAGTATTGAAATACAAGTAGACAGACGTTCCATTCATTTTGAAAAGTTAAATTAAACCTGGGGAAAAAGTGCCACAGGGTGCTAGTGCTGAAATATAAACAATTAAAATATTTTGGCATCAACAGTGATTCCGTGGTAAAATGCTATGAATAGAGCTGAATTTACAAATATTAAGCCTACTAAATAGATTCTGTTCATTCATATTAGGAAAATACATGGAAACAATCCTATCCTTTAGTCCTGGGATACATGTCAGAAATATCTGGAGTGGAGAGAGGAGTATGATGCCATAAAAATTACCAGTTGGAAACTTCAAACTGGGAGTGTGCTTCTAAGTTTCTTTCTTTCTTTTTTTTTTAGAGACAGAGTCTCATTGTGTCACCCTCGGTAGAGTGCCGTGGCGTCAAAGCTCACCGCAACCTCTAGCTTTTGGGCTTAAGCAGTTCTCTTGCCTCTGCCTCCTGAGTGGCAGGCGCCTATAGTCCCAGCTACAACACCAGGCTATTTTATTGTTGTTGCAGTTTGGCCGGGGCTGGGTTCGAACTCGCCACCCTTGGTATATGGGGCCAGTGCCATATACCCACTGAGCCACAGGCACCGCCCAGCTTCCAAGTTTCTAATGTGAATTCACTCGGAAATCATTTAGGTTTAAGATTTAAACATTTCCCTTTGTCAGGTTGTGGGTCCCTCACCCCAAGACCAATCAACCTTCCAATGATCCTCTCCTGCCCGCTTCCCCTCAGAACTGTCAGGGGTGGGAAAGAAAGGGGGAGAAAAGAGGGACAGAAAGAACCAGGCAGGGACAGCAGGCAGGAGGGGGGAGAAGGCCCTCTGTGGTCGGCATGTGAGCTTTCTAGGGCTTTCCTCTGCTTCTCTGGGGCCCAGAACAAATCACAATGACA
The DNA here is from genome assembly GCA_963574355.1 of Loris lydekkerianus. Taxonomy (NCBI): domain Eukaryota; kingdom Metazoa; phylum Chordata; class Mammalia; order Primates; family Lorisidae; genus Loris; species Loris lydekkerianus. The sequence goes on from CAUYPK010169300.1 coordinate 28,492, forward strand.
TCCACCAAGACGCAAATGGCAGCGCCATGCCTCTGCTCCAGAAGACACTTGTTCCTTGTGGCTGCTCCATCTGGGTCGGTGCCCAGCACAGGCCCTTAGACACTGCAGAGCCTCCATGCTACCTGTGGCATGAGGTGACACTTTGTTCACTGGCAGCTTTCCAAGCACGAAGCCAGGAGCCACTTCAGAATCCTACCTGGAGTAGGGCAGCTTTGACCCCTCCCATTACACAGTCAATTTAAACCTGACCTTTCTGGATCATAGTCCCCAATGGTTGCAGACTCGTGCTTATGGGTATGCTGTTGCAAAGTCTGGTGTTTGTACTTGGTGGCCAGAAACTTCTGCTCCAGAGGTTCAAGATGTCCTCGTAGGTTGTCCAGGACCTGTAGTGGTGAAGTCATGGGAATCATTCACATGTAAGCCTATGCGTGTAGTCGTCTCCCCCAGGATACAACACAGGTGCCCCCAAAAGCAGTGTCAAAACGAAGCCACCAGCCTCCTTCTGGCAGCGCCAGTTGTTTTGTTTCAGAGCTTGGCATCTAAAATATAGACAACCCAAGAGCCATCTCAGGGTTCAGTGTCCTCACAGCAGGAGCTGAAAGGCACAGTCCTGATTTCTCTCTCTGGCCTTTTCCCACTCAGACCTCTGAATTCCCTAAGTGGGACGTTTGTAATCCTGGATATTTGCAGGATGATTGTTTTATAAAGCACTTTCTAATTCCTCATTTAACCCACACCTGAATGTTATAAATGTTGTGAAGTAGATTTTATTTTCCCAGTTTTATAGAGGAAATTGGAGTTTCCAGAAGTATGTCTGAAGCCACATAGATATTAAAGAACTAAAGTTAGGGGGCTTGGGTCTAAGTCCACGGGGTGTTGGAGGTGAGATGGGGAAGGAACAGCAGGAAGATTTAGCCAGAGCTATGAAGGGGTCTTGTAGAAGTCCCCACATATAGACGGGTCACGTTGTGACAACGTACAGAGGCTTCAGCCCCACGTCCCCAGGCCCTGAGCACTGCCTACATCTGGCCCCGGGCCAGAAGTGTGAGATACAAAAACCTGTATCAGGTACAGTCCCCACTCTTAGGAATTTTATACCACTGAAGAAAGAGGCTGTGGATTAGTCTACTCCAGAGGTCCTCAAACTTTTTAAACAGTGGGCCAGTTCACTGTCCCTCAGACCATTGAAGGGCCAGACTATAATTTTAAAAAACTATGAACAAATTCCTATGCACATTGCACATATCTTATTTTGAAGTAAAAAAACAAAACGGGAACAAATACAATCACACCGCCTCATGTGGCCCGCGGGCCGTAATTTGAGGACCCCTGGTCTACTCACTCTGGAAGGAGTGAGATTTATGTCAGACTGAAGAAAGCCCTGTGAGGATGGCGCCCGTAGCTCAGTGGGTAGGGTGCCAGCCACATACACTTAGGCTGGCCAGTTTAAACCCGGCCCGGGCCTGCTAAACAATAATGACAACTGCAACAAAAAAATAGCCAGGCATTGTGGCAGGCACCTGGAGTCCCAGCTACTTGGGAGGCTGAGGCAAGAGAGTTGCTTAAGCCCTAGAGTTGGAGGTTGCTATGAGCTATGACACCACAGCACTCTACGGAGGGTGACATAGACTCTGTCTCAAAAGAAAAAAGTCCTCTCCAGGAAAAGGCAGGCAGGGGTGACACCAGGAAGGTTTCACTAAGTGGACAATGTTTGATCAGAGACTTGGAGAATACAAGGGACTGAGCCAGGTGGAAGTCTGAGAGAAGGTCAGCCTAGCAGGCAAAGGGGATGTCAAGTTCAAAGGCTCAGAGGTGGGCCTGGCCAGTTTTGAACAGCAGGGAGACCCATGCTGCTGGAGCATGAAAAATAGAGCGAGAGGAGGAAGCAGCAGAGGTGAAGACACACGGGCTTTGCTGAAGCCTGGTAGGGCCTGGCCCAGGCAGGTTCCATGGGAATGGAGAGGAAGGACGATGTGGAGAGATGTCACCCAGGGCAGAAATACAGCACAGTGAGGTTACAGGGTTCACGTTCAGACTCTGTCATTTACTCGTGGTATGATTTTAGTCAACTTGAACTCTCTAAATTTCTCAATTTTCTCAATCTATAAAATTAAGATAATAGCCCTGCCCTCGTATTATAAAAGTTAAATGTGATAAATGCCTTGTATGCCAGGAGCATAGTACATAATCAATGGTGGCTGCAGCTATTCTTTTTAATATTAAAAATGAATAAATACGAGTCTGGGAATGTACTGGCTATAGGGTATAAAGATGCCAAGTGTCATGTGTATTCCCCATTCCCCTCCAGACCCATTTCCATCTTCTTCAGAGCTAACTTTAATGACTGTAAGGGGCTCCCTTGGGCCCTGGCTTCAGTTGTTTTCAGCCAATGGAAGGCAACAGCAGAGAGAGGAGTTGGAGAAGGAGCCTTTATCCTTGATTTCCTCCTCGTGCCGTCCTGGGTGGCTCATCTCCCTGCTGAGAGCCGGGGCGCTCATTAGCTGCTCTCTTCAGGCTCCAGGCCCTGGTCTGCCTTAGGCCTAACTGTGAAGCAGCGCCCCCTCTTCCTCTTCCTCTTCCCATCCCTTCCCGGTTTCCCTTAATCTTGCCCACACTGCTGTAAAATAATGTATGTACAAAGCTGTCCTCACTTTCCCATTTGAGTCATCTGACACTGACGCTGTCTTAAAAAATGTTCAAGACTGTTCAAATTTCCAGCTTGGGGAGTGAGAAGAATGTGACAGACCTGACTAAAGCAAGGAATCTAACAAGTTTGAAGATGTCAATGTCGACAGGCTGAGTTTGCAACAAACATGGGATACCCAAGTGAACAGCCACACGGATGTCTGGCAGGAGAGGTCAGGATGAGTAATGTGGGAATGAGTAGCATGAAAATGGCAGTTAAATTCTCAGAGTGGTGAGGAAGGAAGGAAGGAAAGAAGTTAAAGCCATGAGAGGGAATTAGATGCTCAAAGGAAAGAGGATAAAGAGAAACGAGAAGAAAGCTAATTAAGAATCGGGATCTTGGAGTTTAAATTGTGTTATATCTCAGAATCCAAGAAGGCAGTTTTCTAGGCACAAACGTACCTCGTTTAATTCTCACGACAGCTCCTGAGATAGAAGATGCGCGTGCTGTAGCCTGCCTGAGGTTGTGAAATCAACGAGCAGAAATAGCATGCCTACTCCAAACCCAGCTGCGTTCCCAGGCCGAGGCGGCTTGTTGTGGCCCTGTCTGGCCTTCCTCCACCACTGTGCCAAATGGGCCCGGGACTCCCAGACCACAGGCCAATGTTGTCAGGAGCCCCACTCACCCACTAACGTCAGGAAGAAACTTCCTGATTCAAGACCTCTGAAGACTAGTGCCTGAAGTCAGTTCTCTCTGCTCTGCTCAGGCCTTCAAAGTTCTGTGTGCTGCCAGTTCCTGAAATCCGTGCTTTGGGGAGATCTTTGTCCTCTACTCTGCCACCCTGCAATCTCACTTCCACATCCACCACTTCTCTGCAACCAGGCTTGCCAAGGACTTGTGGCCAAATCCAATGCACTCTTATTTTCCTTTCAGTCTTGAACTTTTTTTTCCTCTGTTATCCAGGCGGGAGTGCAGTGATGTGATCATAGCTCACTGCAGCTGTGAACACAGGGGCTCAAGTGATACTCCTGTGTCATCAGCCTCCTGAGTAACTGGGACTACAGGTGCCTGCCACTACAACAGGCTAATTTTTAACAAATATTTTGTAAAATGGACTAAATGTGGTGGCTCACACCGATAATTCTAGAACTCTGGGAGGCTGAGACAAATGGATGCTCCAGCTCAAGAGTTTAAGACCAGCCTGAGCCAGAGAGAGATTCTGTCTCTACTAAAAATAGAAAAACTAACCGGGTGTTGTGCTGGTAGTATGTAGTCCTAGCTACTCAGGAGGCCGAGGCAGGAGGAGCATTTGACCCCAAGAGTTTGTGGTTGCTGTGAGCTGTGCCATCATGGCACTCTACCCAGGGAGACAGAGTGAGACTCTGTCTCAAAAACAAAAACAAACAACAAAAAAAATACAATTGTAGAGATAGAGGGGTCTTACCACCTTGCCTATGCTGTTCTTAAACTCTTGGCCTCCAGTAATAGTCCTGCCTCAGCATCCCAAAATTCTGGGATTATAGGAGTGAGCCACTGCACCTGACCCCATCCTTGAACATTTGATGGTGAGGCCCACTCTTTTCCCCTTCTTTAAGGCCTCCTTTTTCTTGGCTTCTCTGGCACGGCTCCTCCAGGGCTGCCTCAGACCTTTCAGGTCTTTCCCCTCCTTGTCTGCTCCCTGGTTACTGTTCCCTATGCATCTATGGTCGGCCGGGGCCATCTCATCTACTCCATAGCTGCAACCCACAGCTATGCTCAAATCTGCATTTCTAGCCTAAACAGCTCTGAGGGCCAGATCATTGCTCTCCTGCCTTCTGGGCCTCTCGGATGTTCAATAAGGACCTCAAACTCAAAAAGCCCCAAACTAAATTTGACATCTTGGCTCCTGCCTGCCTTCCACCCCTATTCTGAATTGGATCTTCTACTTTTATTCCTGACCTTGGTTACCTAAGCCCGAAATCTGGAACTCATCCAAGCTGCCTCCTGTCCTTTATTCACCCCTTTTTATTAACCATTTCCTTAAATCCTGAGATTTGTCCCCCCTCTGTCGTCCTTGCCAGCCTGGTTCAGGCCCTCGTACCTCGTCACCTAGATTCTAGCTTCCTGACAGACCTGTGTACCTACGGTCTTTGTCCCATGACCCTTCCCATTTATCAGCTTTAAATCCTTCAGTTCTGCCTCAGGACGGAATCTAACCTCTTTAGCATGGCTTAAGGCCTTTGGTGATACGGCCTTCTTCCATCTGTCTGGTCTTCTCCCACTTCACCACAGCACCCAGCAGCTCCTTCCACTGGCAGCACTGTCTCCTGTGCACTGTACCTGCTGTTTCCTTTTTCTAGAATGCTCCTTTGCCCCTATTCTGCCGAGCTCACTTCTACTCCCCCACAACACCCAGCTCAGAAGTCACTTCCAGGAGGCCTTCCAAAGTATTTCCTAACTGGCAAAGGTAACCCTCTTCTATATATCTGTAGCAATAATTAATCTGCATTTTAATTGTCTATTTACCATTCTACTCTTCCTAAGAGACTATAAGCCATTTGAAAAAGAAATTATTTCTTCATCTCCAAATCTGTAGTGCCTGGTAAAGGGTCTGGGACATAGTTACCGATGCCTCGTAAGTGTTTGCCAAATTATTTAATTAATATGATAGCTGAGAATGATCAACTGTGTCTTAGCATTTGCGTTCTGCTGGTATGGTCCATAACTCTAGGTTTCTGAGCGTAGTCTATGCTGAACCTTGCTTGTTCCTACCCTGGGACTCCTGTCCACCTACCATGTTAGTGGCCCCGTGGCCTCAGCTGCAGCCTCACGTCAGCGCATTCCTGGTTCTCCCAGGCTCAGCCCTTTGCCCTGTTGTTCCATGCCCGCTTCCCACACACTGATGACAAGGCTATTACGGTGACAGCATCAATTAGTGATTTGGCTAAATACAGCAACAAGCAAGGATGTGAAAGTGAAAAAAATGCTGTTCTGAAAAGCCCTGCTTCAAGACAGATTTTAAAAGTTTTCAGAGTCATATTGCCAAATGCTAGCAATTTTTGTAATCTAAATCCACCAGGACCATCAGCTATGGAAGACCCACCCTTCATAATGGCTTATATGATCTTCTCTTAAAAACGCTGTGGTCTCTGATATATGATGAGGTGACTGGAGAGGTGTAACAGTTGGAAGAACTTAGAGGGAAAGAAGGCTAGGTGCATACTGAGCTAGCATTCCGAGCTTTGTTAGCCTCCATGAGCAAAGATAGTTTAATCTTCAGCAAAACATTTCCACTCCCATCACTGTAGAGAAAATAGGGTGCTATAAAGTCATTTACCCAGTTCAAATTCCCTAATACAGACTATAAAAACAGGATAAAATTAATTACCATCCTCTTGTCTTGCAAATGACAGAGAGAGTCCTTTTTTATTCTCTTTGAAAATTCTTGTACCTGCGGTGAATAACATGTAATCTTTCATTAACGGAATGGAGTCTCAGGTTTGAATTTAGTTACTTCTATCATTTATAAGAAGCTTTAAAAGTCGTACTTTAGTCTTTAGTTGGTCAGTCTGTTCCTTTAACTTCTGGCACATCTGCTTTCCTTGGTATATCTTCTGAAATATATTAGGAGAGATTGAGGAAGGGTCTTTCTGGGAAGTCGATGACACCATTGAGAGGCTTGTCTCAGATTCTATTCCTAAATAAGAAAGAATACATTTTAGTTGTCATTCATTTCAACTTATCGCGATTTTATTAAGTACTGAAAACAGAAGCCTGGGACAGCTACTAAAACTTGCTATTTTGTTTATTTTTATTTATTTATTTTTTTGAGACAGTCTTACTTTGTTGCCCTCGGTAGGGTGCCATGGTGTCATAACTCACAGAAACCTCAAACTCTTGGGCTCAAGTAATCCTCTTGCCTCAGACTCCTGAGTAGCTGGAACTACAGGTGCCTGCCATAGCGCCTACCTATTTTTAGAGATTGGGGGTCTCGCTTTTGCTCAGGCTAGTCTTGACTTCCTGAGCTCAAGGGATCCACCCCACCTTGGCCTCCCAGAGTGCTAGGATTACAGGCATGAACCACTGTGACCCCTCGACCTGCTATTTTTTTTAAGTTTTCAAATATATGTCTAAATCAAAGAAGTTTTAAAATGTTAGTACCTGTGAGCAATTCTTGGTGGATATGTTCTGTAGGCTCCTTCTGCACAATTAAAGAGTTAGAAAACATTAATGTTGATATTGATCAATAACATTATTCAGAATGACCCTACATGCTCTGGTCATCACAAAGGCAGCCCAGTGCTGTGGTCAAGAGCTGCGGCCTTGACACAAATGGGATGTAAGTGGCCTACCTCATAAGGTTGTTACGGTGAGTAAATGTTAAATATCTGCCCTAATACTGGTCATGTGGTGAGCATTTAACAATGCATGTTATTATACTACCATGTTTGGTGTTAGTATGTAGTATGTTCACATGTTTCTCTTAAACTAGACCATAAGGTTCATGAAGGCAGGAATCATTATTGGTCTTGTTGCTGGTGCTGTCACAATACTGAACATGTAGTAGTCGCACCCTGGAGAATAATATGCATTAAGTTCCAAAATGTGAGTCAAGATAGCGATTGTTTTCTACCTGCAAGAGGCTAATTAGAGGGTTAAAGTCCAGAGTGATTTAAATGTGAGTCAAGATAGTGATTGTTTTCTACTTGCAAGAGGCTAATTAGAGGGTTAAATCCAGAGCGATTCACCTTGGGGGTCCTTCCTTTCCCCCATAACACATAAAGATCAGAAACACGCTAGTGCCAGAAAGCTAAGTGGTAGAGGTTAAAAATAGACTGTGATCGTGGTACATATCTCAAGTACATGATACAGTGGAAGCCTCTAGGCTCCAGTTCTCCAACTTGAATTGATAGGACTAGAAAAAGTCGGATACCTGACTTCAAAGTCCCCCTGCTAGAGAGAGATGAGCCTGACAACTACATTGCTGCTTCTAACCAACTGGGTACAACAGGGACATTCTCCTACAGGCAGAACAAGGAACCCCAAGGCTTCCAAATGCCACTGAGGTGTAGATTTCTCCAAGACTCAGATGCATCCCAGTCATGGCCAGGTGGGCTGCTGGCCCCTAGTGTATATATGTGTGTGTTGGAGGTGGGGGGAGGATTCTACTCAAACTCCCCAGGGGAATTTCTTTCAAAGAGAAGGGAGTTGAAGCATGAGGGATGGAACTGGAAACAGGCAGGTATTTGATCATATTGTTAAGCCCAGGACACCCTTCCTATAAAGCTTAAAAGAAAGAGTGTACAGTTCTGGCAAAGTACCAAAGAAAGAAAATGTTTGTTTGGATTTACCAATGTGGATTTACCTTGCCACTGAACCTCAATAATCAATGAGGTCCTGAGTCTTGGCATGTTGGGAATCTGGGGAGCAGGATGAGAAAATGGGATGAGGGAAAGGGGGGAATGGGATAAATTATCAGCAAAGTTTTAGACTTAATGGTACTAACATAACACATTTGAAATCTGTTATTAAAGATCTTAATTCAACTTAACTTAGCATCAATAACTCAGAGCATAATATATGTGAGACATAAGGCCAGGCCTTGGGGGAAAGTAAGGAGTGGACTATAAAGAGGAAGTTGGGTCCTCCAGAGACTTCAAATCTAGTGGAAAAAAGCAGAAATCTCCAAGTTATGAGGAGCGACTCTGGCTGAGATAAACGCTCCAATAATTCCCTTCACAGTAGTTTCAAAAAAGAAAGATAGAAGAAAAGAAAGAAATACCTAGGAATATACCTAACAAAAGAGGTGAAAGACCTCTAAAGAAAATTACAAAGCCCTAAGAAAAGAAATAGCAGAAGCTATTAATGGAAGAATGTACCATGCTCACGGCTGGGAATGATCAACATTGTTAAAATGTCTCTACTTCCCAAAGCAATCTATAGACTCAATGCAGTCCCCATTAAAATACCAACATCATACTTTCAAGGTTTGGAAAAAATAATTCTTCGTTTTGTATGGAATGAGAAAAAAAAACCCATATAGCCAAGGAAATTCTTAATAATGAAAACAAAGTCAGGAGCATCAACCTACCAGACTTCAGGCTGTACTACAAGACCATAGTGATCAAAACAGCATGGTATTGGCACAAAAATAGAGACACAGACATTTGGAATGGAACAGAAAACCATGAGATGAAACTAACATCTTCCAGCCACCTGATCTTTGATAAACAAGAACATACTGGAGAAAGGAATCCCTGTTCAATAAATGGTTCAAGGAGAGCTGGATAACCACATAGGAAAAATGAAGCTGGACCTGTACCTTTCACTACTTACAAAAATCGATTCCAGATGGATAAAATATTTAAATCTAAGGCATGAGACAATAAAAATCCTTGAAGAAAGTGTGGGGAAAACACTTGAAGATATTGGCCTGGGGAAAGATTTTATGATGACTTTTGTGGCAACTGCAACAACAACAAATATAAATAAATGGGACTTAGTTAAACTGATAGTACTAAACAAAGATAGAAAAGATTGTAACTTGGGGGATCTGAAAACTGTTGTGGCCCAAGGGGGACCTGAAGGAGGCCATGAAAACGAGCAGGTCTGTGATAAGGAAGTAGCGATGGGATGTGCTCCGCAGGGCAGGAGCTCAGAGTTCAGGGCCTGATAGGAGGCTGGGGACCACCCAGGTAATGGAGGGTGACTCATAAGGAAGAGGAGCTGAGTTAAAATGGAGAGACCCAAATTCCAGCTTGAAGAATTTGGACTTTATTCTTTCGTGTGCTTTTCTTCAGTCTAGCCCCTGAGTCTGCTCATAAGAATATCCACCTGGCTTCTCAGAGGTCAAGTCATACTTGCCCAGGGGGACCCAGGAGGCTGATAGAGACCACAGAACTAGCACCAAAGCTCATGTGTCCTCCAAAACCCTGCACCAGGATAGATGAGCAGTGGCTCTGCTTACCGTATATACTCGAGTATAAGCCGAGTTTTTCCGTGCCGAAAAACCCGAACTCGGCTTATACTCGGGTCATACAGGTTATTTGATTCGGTGCTCGTGCACCTAATCAAATGCACGTAGTCTCCAGTCGTCCTCTGCCGTCTGTTTGGACATACAGATGAGGAGGAGGAGGAATCCAGTTTTGAAGGATTTTAACCTTTGTGATTTAGCTTGATTACCTGTTAAGCTACGGTTTTCTGCACTTTTATTTAAAGTTTTAAAGTTGTTGTTGCTAGTTTACAGTTTTTCTTTAGCAATAAATAT